>PVJH01028208.1:0-27671 GCA_004026705.1 Nesogale talazaci
AGAGTCTCAGTGCTGCTCTTCTGAGTCTCCATGCCAGTCTCTGGGGCATCTGGTCTTGGCAGTCTCTGCCACTTCAGAGATCTTGAACATGTGATTTTTTCTGTGTGTCCCCAGTGGCTTTTGTATCTTGAGGAATGAGAGGTATGGGTTGTCTTTTAGTTGACCATACCCCCAAGGAAAATGAAGGAGAGCTTCTTAAGTCACCAGTAGCCTAAAGAAATTTGCAAGGAAAAAGAATGAGACAGGTGAGCCCTAGTGGTTGAGTGCGGGACTGCGGCCCACAGGGATGACAGTTCAAATCCAACAGGAGCTCTCCAGGAGCAAGGCTGGGCTTCCTACTCCCACCAGGGCAGTGATGCCACCAAAAAAAAAAAGAATGAGATATTCACAACCTCGACTACTGTCAGATCTTAACCCCAACCTACTCCTGCCCAATAGGACAGCAAAGACATCCTCAGAAATGGGACTGTCATCATTGGCTTAGAGACCAGACGTATAATACACCACAAAAATAATTATGGCTAGAAGGGCTATACTAATTGACTACATCTCGAAAGAATCAAGTATTCATGGTTCCAAAAATCTCCTTGGAAGGACAGCAATAGCTCAGAGGCTCACTTCATTAAATTAAGTGATGGTTTAAATTAATGGCTGTGTTTACAAAACCAGTGCAGACTATCATCAAAATCAAATCAATCTAGGAAGGGAAAACAGAAAGCATGTTGTCATGCATTTCATGGCAAGTGTCCTTTTCTGTTATTAATTAAAGGGTGATACAAGCCAATTCCTGCCACGTCTCACTCTTACTTTCCTCAATGCTGTTCCTACAGAATCAAGCTTTTACAGGAAAAAAGAGACGGGAATGAAGGGCCTTTCCTTTTTGCTCTTGCTCTTTATAGGACTCTGTTCTGCATTTCCAACAGACCAAAGAATGGCTAATGAAGAAAGCATGCTCCTGGCTCAGGTACCGTCTCCATGAATTCTATCAACACAAAATTAATGAAATTCAATTGTCGATTGTCTTGGGGACTCAAAAAGATGGCAAAAAAATTCCTTTAAAATGCATCAAATTTTCTTGTAAAATGTTGCTTTTCTTTTCTGGGGTCTAAGGACTGGGCAATATCTTGTTCTGTTACACAGAGGATCTGTTGTATGTAAATTCTGTTGCACACAGGGTCTGTTGTATGCAAGTTATATTGCACACAGGGTCTGTAGTATGTAAATTTTGTTGCACACAGGGTCTGCAGTATGTAAGTTCTGTTGCACTGAGGGTCTGTGGTATCTAAGTTCTGTTGCACACAGGATCTGTTGTATGTAAATTCTGTGTCACACAGGGTCTGTTGTATGCAAGTTATATTGCACACAGGGTCTGTAGTATGTAAATTTTGTTGCACACAGGGTCTGCAGTATGTAAGTTCTGTTGCACTGAGGGTCTGTGGTATCTAAGTTCTGTTGCACACAGGGTCTGTTGTATGTAAATTCTGTGCCACACAAGGTCTGTTGTATGCAAGTTATATTGCACACAGGGTCTGTAATATGTAAGTTCTGTTGCACACAGGGTCACTATGGGTCAGAAGCAAATTGACAGCCCTGAACAACAACAAAGATGATGAGGACGTGTGTGGTCCAGCGTGGAGGGGGACTATGGAGAGGGCAGGGTTTGCTACAACTCTAGACCAATGAAAGGAGAATGGAGAGATCCTTAAAAGAAATGGAGATATCTATAACAGCATTTCCACCACTCAGACCTTATCTCTAATTTGGGGCAGTTTGAGCAGCTCCTTAGGAAAGAGATTTGTCACCTGCTCTCATAAACATTATATCCTAAAAAACCATATAGGGACAGTCTACTTTTTCACATAAGGGCTTCCATGAGTTTAAATCTGTTTACTGGCACTTAAAAACAGCATATGTATGTATGTGTGTATGTATATGTATATATATATATATATATATATATAATCTAGTCCCCTTTGCCTATTCTGACAGCCACCATTCCTCCCACACCACATTACTTCAACTGGCCACACAGCACTCACAGACCATGGTCACAAATAAAGGGGCTTATTTGAGGGACATTAGTAGGTTAGCATAAGTCAGCATCAGCAAACTGAAGATAGATACAGTCATAGCTTTGGAGATTTCCTCCAAAAAAGTTCATTTGTCAAAATTACTAATTAAATAGGCTAACTAGGAACAGGATAAATTCATGAAGTCATTTTGAAGAAAATGCATGATTAAATTTAACTCAAGATGTGCTAAATCAGACTGCTGTTATTTTTTTATCCGGCTGTCTGCCTAGGACTAAGCATTTGTTCTCGTCATAAGCTCCTGTTACCTGGGTATGTGATAGCTAGTGGCTGAACAGCCCAAACATTAACTTCTCTCTCTGGCTAAGTTAGTTTGTGAAAGAAATACACTTGAAGGAAAGGAATTGTGACCCAGCTGCCTTTTACATGGAGTGAGCCCCAAAATCCTTTGTCACAAAGATACAGTATGAGAATTCTGTGAGAGGGTTTCATAGGAACTCTCCCAAACCAAGGTGTCTCAGGGAAGGGAGATGAATCTGTACACCCTTCTGAGACATCTGATTAAAGCTGGATAAACTCCCCCCAGCGAGTTTTCTCATGCCACCTGAGTGCTATGAAGCTATGACTGTGAACACCTATAATCAATTACTGTAATATTCTATATCTACTCATTCAAATAGAAGCCTTTCCCTGGCCCCTGGCCCATCCTACTTGAGACCACAAGCAAAAACCCACCAAACAAATGGCTGCATTACAACTCCTTTGTCTCACCACCTGTCTCCATCTATGTGAGAAAACCTTACAGTCATCCATTCTCCCTTGTGCAGACTAATGCTTTCCTAACGTGTAAGGAACAAGTCTTCCTCTGAATAAGTTCTCTTTAATTCTTTTTTTTTTTTTTATGATGGGGTGGATTCCTCTCTACAAAGGTTTCGAGGCTAGTCCAATCCCCCAAGGTCAGCCCCTTTCTTGGGTTCCCCAAAGGAAGCACAGACTGAAATGTCTCCGCCCATCTTGACAGCCCTCTGACCCTCTGGTCTCCTCCACACCTCAGCCACAGGGGAGCGATGAGCCCGTCTCAGAAGGCAACACCTGCTGATCTGGAGTGGTTCCTGAGCATGTATTCAGCTTCTGCATCATTTCTGTTTCAAATCGTGAACATCGTGTCTAGGCCTTCTCATTGGGATGGAGTGGGTATTCCCCACCCCCTTATCCTCCCCCCACTCACCCCCGTCCGCCACTCTCCTTCCCCTTCTCGAAGAAACACATCCTCAACCTTACCGTTCTGGATTGGGAAGTGGTCTTTAGTAGAATAGAGAAAGTCACTCTGAAAGCACCTTCCAGCCCCAGTGCTGGACCCCACATGACCTTCCTTGTGAATAGAGAGGTCCTGCGTTCTGCGCTGCCTTTATCCAAAACGTCTGGAAAGGGCCACCCTTCTCTCTAGCCTGACTTTGGTAAAAAGAGCCAGTTAAGAGAACCCCAATTCATTCTGTAGTATACATTTTGCTTTTGTTTTTGCACAGACTGGCTAATTTATGTAATTTTTTTAAAAAAAGTTTAAGTGCTTATGTGTTTTGTTGCCTCAAAAACAAAAACCTGTGATGAAGCTATTCATTTTTCTTACATAGGGGGGCCTTTTAAGTGTGTTTAGTATTTCAAAATTCTACAAATAGCTTGCTTTAAGATTAACTAGCTAATTCTAAAAGTTGCTCAAACTCAAACAAACTCTGACTCGCGGCGGTTGATTATGTCTCACAGTGGCTCATAGGACAGAGAAGAACTGCCCTTTGGGGATTCCAAGATTGTCGTTCTTTACGGAGCTAGAAAGCCTCATCTTTCTCCAGTAGAATGGCTGGTGGTTTCAAACTGCCAGCTTTCCCATTAGCAGCCCAGTGTGTCAGCTACTGCATCGCCCAGGCACAACATTCATTCATTCTAACAAACGTGTATAAATTTTATATAGTTTAAACTTAAAAGTAGTTTCTAAAATGTAGTGGCTCTCATGGCCTAGTGGCTACAAATTGGACTCGTAGCCTCCAGGTCAGTAGCTCACACCCATCAGTCCCTCCTCAAGAAAAAGATGGACTTGCATATTCCTGTGAAGACTTACAGCCTTGGAACTCCTACGTAGGATCACAAGGAAGCATAGTCAACTGAATGGCAGTGGATTTTTAATCAATACCCAGCTACAAGTTGTAAATAGACTCTAGCAGTAAACCTGTCCTGCAATTTCAAACACAAAAGATAGGTCTGGTGATAAAATGTTTCATTTGATGAAAGATATTTGGACATGTTGGGAACTTTGGGCCACAACCAAGCAGATATGTATTCTCAACTCTAGCAGTTCTCAAGAGAGCCGATGGTATGTTTAGCACAGATCATTGTGTTGCTGTTGTTGCTGTTACTGTTGTTGTTGTTGTTAGGTGTTGGGTGTCATCAAGTTGGTTCTCACACACAGTGACCCGGTGTCCCACAGAACAAAACAGTAACGGGTCTTGTGCCATCATCACAATTTTTTTAAATTTTCAAGTCCATTGTTGCAGCTCCAACATCTCGTCCAGGGTCTTCCTCTTTCACCCTGCCCCACCACTTGACCACATACCACGGCCTTCTCTGGGGATTATTACAGACTTCCTATAAGCCATTTCCTAGCTTCTACCTCAGCAAATGCCATACTGACAGTAGAAAAAAAAAGGAAATGCCCAAGAGTGAAGTGAGTATGGACCCCATATGAGGTCCTGGTATTAGCATGAGATTTGGCATATCAGCCTGCCACTACAAACATGCTCCTAAATTAAAAACAACACAATTACTAAAAAACAAAAGCTACGAATTTAACAAAAATTGCCCCTCATGAAGAAGACAACATTAAACCTACTGTTATTCCTGAGAACTTGCAAGTGCCCATCATCGTCATATTCCATGCTTGACACTTGAGGGGGAACAAGATGGTAGCCATGTTAAGGAAATGTGTGCAGGGGAGTTTTTAGAAAACTGCAGACCAAATGGTTGATGTTCTGCCTGCTTAGGATGTATCACTCTCCATCTAAGAAATAACCTTTTTCCACCAGGCCAATAGTGGAAGACTACAAAGATTCTACCCAATGAACATCTGTTAATGGTTATAAAAATGGTTCACAGGCCACTATTTGCAAGTATTGACATTGAATTAAAACTTTTCTTTGCCAAATGCCACAGAAACATATGTCAAAATTTTCCTCATGTAGTGAGCCTGAACTGTCCTCTGCAGGAACCAGGGGCCCATTGTAGTAAGTTATATATTGCATTTTTCTTACTTTCCAAAATTTCCATTGTTCTGATCACCTGCAATTGTCTGGACTTATAGAGAGGATAAATAAGATTATAAAAACAAAACTAACACAACTTACATCCTTTATGGGAAAGACTTCATATACAGGCATCCAGTAGAAGCCATCCCAGGTGTAACACATCCCACTTGTGACATCCATCAAAAACTAACCAAACAAATGACTACACTACACTTTCTTTTTTCACAAACCATAAGAATTTGTGTGAGGAATCTTTAATTGAAGTCATCAGCCCCAATTTTGGTATTCTTATGTCTGAGTGTCATACCAACTAGGTAATAAGAATTAGAATTCTACCTCTAAATATATTCTCTGATACTCAACATAGTAGAGTGGACTCATTTCCACAAGAAACTTGCTCAATTTTTCAATTGGAGATCAATAGCTATGTTTTATAGAATGTGTTTTATTGAAACACCAAAATAAAGGGAGCAGCAAAAATATGTAAAGGGTACAAAGATGTCTCATCATTTAAGATGTCGAAACTTGGTTCTCCTCTGTGGAGGTGTGGAGCTCTGTGTTGTATAGTTTGATCACACATAGTTCAACGGATACTTGGAGACTGAAAGAACAAGGGAATTCTTCCTCCTCTTTAACTCCTTTTTCTTTTTCCTCCCTTGCTCCTTCTTGTCCCTCATGCATTACTTCCTTCCTATCCCCTTACCACCCAAGAAGATGCTGCCTTCTCAGAGATTTAAGTTTTGCTCTGTTGTGGTCTGTGCCTTTTTTGTCTTTTTGATCAGGCATATCTCAACCAGTTCTACTCTCTTGAAATAGAAGGGAGTCATCTGGCACAAAACAAGACCAGGAGTCTCCTGGAAGGCAAAATTCGAGAGATGCAGGCGTTTTTTGGATTGACAGTGACTGGCAAGCTGGACTCCAACACCCTGGAGATCATGGAGGAACCCAGGTGCGGGGTGCCCGATGTCGGCCAATTCGGCTACACGCTCCCTGGGTGGAGGAGACACAACCTTACGTACAGGTAATGCTTTTGTCCTCCTGAGAGCCACAGCGCAAACTAGACAAGCAGAAGGAGGGGCCGTCGCGTCAGCGCTGCACCGTGGAAACCCTGTGGGTATCCGCCCAGCTCCATGGCCCATTGGATGTCTTTTTTCTTTCTCTCTTTGGCAAGTGAACCCCGGCTCGTGTTTAGACTGACTCAGAGATGCCACGACGCACAGGGGGGGCAGGCAAGGGGAGGGGAGCCGGGGGCTGAGGACCTCGGCCGCTCTACGGGTGGGGAGAAAGAAGTGCCCCCCCCCATGTGTCGGGAGGGAGGGAGGGGGCCTCGAGGCAGGTGTTGATGATCTTCCCCGCGGCGCCAATGGACTTTGACCGAGTCGCTGCTGTTAGAGTAGGCTAGGCACCCAAGTCTTGGAGGATGCCGATGCGGGCACCCGCCAAGGGGCAGTGGCCGGGGGACCGGTCAGGGAAGGGCTTCTGAGGGACACGCAGGATGAGGCTTCTGGATCCTTGTCATCTGGGTCCGGGTCTGGATCTGGTTCCAGTCTTTTCACGCCCTTGTCAGCAGCAGTGCCTGGGAGAACTTGTTCTTGGTTTCCAGCGGCTTCACAGCCAGTTTCTCTTCCACTTCTCTCTGGTTTTCTGGAGAAATGTCCACCTTGTGGCAGTTACTCCTGCACTCCTTCCATGCTTGAGTTTTTCTCTTCACCGCTTCACTAGGAGCTCCTGCTGGCATTGATGGACTTCCACCGAGACACCTCATCCAGGATGCTGGTCTCGGCTTCATCTAAGCCTCTGACCATATTTTGAATTTGTTCTGCTCCTCACACTCCCGCTGCTTCCTGTCCTTCTCTTCCTGTAGCCTCTCATACCGAAACCGCGGCTCTTACCCCTCCTCTGGGCATTCTTCCGGATCCCCGGGTTTCCGAACTTTTCCCCATTCTCCCGGCCTTCTTTGGTGCGGTTCTTCTAGTGAGGCCTCAGCCACAAACTTCTTTTCCATAACCAGGTTACCATCATCTCCTCCATCCATAATGGAGCACCATTCAGCTCGCAGCTGAGCGCTAACCTGCTGCACCATAAGGGCCCCTTCACCAACTCACAAACTGCAGGTGTGCGGGAGGCGAGACCCTCACCAGTGACGCCCACCCCTAAGCCCCATGCAAAGGACACTCCCTCTTTTTGCCCCATAGAACTTTTGAACAGCTGGTGACCGTAAAGTCACTGTGGCAGAAAGCTACAGTGACCGGCCTACACTGTCCTATCGACTCCCTCTGAGTTGGGGTTGACTCAACCCGGTAGTGAATTGCTGGGCTGTTTTTGAGCATTTCCTGTGTGTGTGACACTTCGTGGGCTTTATTTATTCCATCCTTTCAACTGACTACTGTCACCGCTGGCTTAAACATGGGGAAACTCTAGCAAAGCATATTGGATACTCAATAGATAAACTCTAGTGTCTGCCTCTTGGGCATACATTCGGGTTCAGAACCTGCCATGGACCTTTCGATGGTTGAAGGCCATCGGTGACACGTTCTCAATCAAATCATGTTAAAAATGTGTCTGAGTTAGAGCTGCCGGCCCTCAGGCCTGGAGATCACACTGGCAACAGGAAGCCAGCTTGTGGGCAGAACCAGACAGCTATCAAGAGGAAGCAGATCCAGAGAGAGGGGGAATGTGGACCTGATCCAAGGTGAAGGGGTCTTACCGAAATCATGCATCCACTCATCCACTCCACAGTCCTCTTGACCGTAACGAGTCTTAAGTGCCTTAAGAGCTGAAACAAAAATGGGGCACGTCAAAAGAAAGAAAATCTGTTGTCCACTCCCCTGGGTGGGGGTTATGGGTAGATCATTGTGATCAGGTCCCTTCTTTCCCCCTTCCTCCCCCTTCCCTTTCCCCTCCTGCTCTCAATATTGGTCCCAAGGAGTTTACCTGTCCTGTATTCCCTGTGTTTTCAGCTCTTACCTGTACCCATGTAGATGTTCTGGTCTAGCCAGATCTGTAAGGTAGAATTAGCTTCATGATAATGGGGGTGGGGGGTAGAGGAAACATTAAAGAACCAGAGGAAAGTTGTATGTTTCGTTGGTGCTTTATTACACCCTGACTGGCCCATCTCCCCTTGACCCTCTGTAAGAGGATGCCCATTTGCCTACAGATTGGCTTTGTGTTTCCTCTCTGCACACCCCACCCCCCAATTCACATTGACATGATTTTCTTTGTTCTGGGTCTTTGATGCCAGGCGCCTGATTCCATCAACACCTCACGATCATACAAGCTGGTGTGCTTCTTCCTTCTGGGCTTTATTGCTTCTCAGTTGGATGGCTGCTTGTTTATCTTCAAGTCTTTAAAACCCCAGATGCTAGATCTTTTGATCGCCAAGAACCATCAGCTTTCTTCACCACATTTGCTGGAAAAATAATAATTTATAAGTTGTCAAGGGCTCTTGAAGGAGGGAGGGGAAAAATGAAGAGCTGGTGTCAGGAGCTCAAGTGGAAAGATGATGGGGGATGATACTGGCAGTGGATGTGCAGATTTGCTTAACACAGTGGATATGTGTGTGTGGATTGTGAAGGGAGTTGTATGACCCCCCCCCAATAAAATGATTTATTTGTCATATAAAAATAATAATAATAATAAAAGGAAAATCACTTTTCTGAATAACTGTAACTCATGAGAATCTTCATATATGATATATGCTCAAGACTGATATCCACAGACCATTCAAGAAAAAGCATCTCAACTCTTTATGAAGTGTTTTATAATACATTTATATACGTAGCAAATACATATATGAGATAAGCCTTCTACTACTGAAGAAGCAATCTTAATCATTGAGCCATTTTGATTCTTTTTCATTAAAATATCTACCAATAGATAAGATGATGAAATTATAGAGCATATACAAAGATATTTCATTTAAATATGACACTTCTAAACCAATGGAACAAATAGAAGTCCCAGTGGTGCAGGTGAGAAATGTGTTAGGCTATTCACAGAAAAGTTCATGGCTTAACCTCTCTCACTGCTCTGCAGGAGAAAGATGAGGCAGTCTGCTTCCACAAAACCTCACTGCCATGGAAGCCCAATGAAGCAGATTTACTCTGTCCTCTACGGTCACTTTGATTCAAAGCTACTTGACTGTTGGGCCCAGGGTTAGGTCTTTTCAAATACAGATGTAAGATAGTAGCATCATTGCAAAGTTACTGCACTACATGATCCATAAACAGGGAATAGCTTTCTTTTCCTAGTATGTGTAATATACGCATGTATAACCACCAATTCCTGTGTTCTCCTTCATTGTTCAGAATAATGAACTACACGCCAGATATGCCACGAGCTGATGTGGATGAAGCTATCCACAAAGCACTGGAAGTATGGAGCAAGGTAACGCCACTGGTCTTTACCAAGATTTCCAAAGGGATTGCAGACATCATGATTGCCTTTAGGACCAGAGGTAAAGCTTCCTCCAGGGAAGAAAGTGCCTAATTAGTTCTTCTCAACAAGTTTGAAGTGGCTGATTCCTGCCCACCCTCCCCCCATTGTATCTTAGTACATGGTTGGTGTCCTCGCTACTTTGATGGCCCTTTGGGAGTCCTGGGCCATGCATTTCCTCCCGGTCTGGGTCTGGGTGGCGACACACACTTTGATGAGGATGAAGACTGGACCAAAGATGGAGAAGGTAAGCGCAATGTCTTTAGTGAACACATTTTATTATTCTGAAATGCATCTATGAGGTAAGCATTTTCATACGTAAGGAGAAATCTTAATCATTTAACCTCTTTGACCCTCATTGATTAAAGTATTTACTAGGTAATGAGAGAATTAAGTTATAATCATTTGTACAGATAATTTCTTTAATACTAAAATGTCATACACACATCATAGGAACTCTCGTTTGCTCTGTGAGAGCAAGAGAAGACTGTCTCCTCCTGAAAAGATTGGTAATCTTGGAAACCCTAAATAGACTCACTCTGAGTCAGAATCTACTTGATGGCAGTGTTTTTTTTTACTTTGCTTATTACTTTATTACATTACAAAAAAGACCCCAAAGCATTATTGCAATAACTGCGTATATCAAACAATGACAGGTTCAGTGGGTGTCTTCCTAAACACTCCTTTTTTCTTTTATTGACAACAGCTATCTTGAGTCTGCGTTCTCATTTCCGGAATTTCAATAAAGCAGACGTTCTATCTTTGACTCATTTTTCTCTCACAGGACTGGCTAGTGAGTTTCAACTGCTAATTTGCCATTAGCAATGCCTAAGCCAACTCGTCACCAGCAAAGTCCATTAAGAGAAATAAAAGACACCAACTTGGTCAGAAAGAGTAGGTCAACAATTAGATAAGGATCTAACTATTTGGCAGAGGAGCAAAAGTTAGTAAAGGAATTCTTGCCTTTAATTAGATTCTTCATGAACAGAATTCATGCACCATCCTGAAAGACACCGTCGAGGGCGGCTGGGCAATCCCAGGATGTTTTTGTTGTTGATATGGTTGTTGTATTTTGTTTTTAGTTTTACTGTTTCTAGGATATTGAAAACTTACTGCTCAAAAGAGCTCCCAGGCACTCACTGCTCACTGCTCACTGCATGAGGCACTTGTTCTTCCATGTGTTAGGAAGGAAGGAACGAGAAAGCAGTTGTTACTGACTGGGTTTTAGGCACGAAGAGTATATCTGGATGGGCTGCTCTTGTTGTTCCTGTGTTAGCATCACAAGTCAACAAGAGGATGATGGTCATAGGACAACAGTAGAACAATCCAAATTACTGAGGAGTGAGTTGGATTGTATCTCACATATTTTCTGCTAAGTCAATATTTCTTTGGATTTGACCTAAAGGTCATGTGAATGTGCCCTATTAGGAAGTTATGAGAGACATCTTGATGCTTTGCAAGGTGCTTGATCAAGTTTTACCTTCACATGCAGATCTCAGAGATTTCACTTCCCTTTTATTGGTATCCGTGGTACAGCAATTAAACCCCTAGCTGTTAACTGAGCAGTTAGAGGTTCAAACCTACCTAGTGACTCTGTGGGAAAAATTCCAGGAAATTTATTCCTGTCAAGAAGGGCAGTTCTACTTTTCTACATAGTATCTCCTTGAGTTGAAAATCAGCTTGATAGTCCCTAATGACAAAACCAAAACCAACATTCACTGCCATCAAGTCAAAGCTGACGTACACTGCCCCTATAAGACAGAGTAGAACTGCCTCTGTGAGTTTCTGAGACTATAATTCTTTATCTGAGTAGGAAGCCCCATCTTTGTCCTGTCGATCTGCTGGTGGTATTGAACTGCTGACTATGCAGTTAGCAGCCCGACATACGAATATATCATTATCTTTATTTAAAAGATAAGGAAACAGAGACTAAACAAACTGATTTGGATATGGCCAGAGCCCCACAATGACTACCCTGGATATGAAAAGATTATTATTTGGGGGGAGAGGGCCTGTTGTTTGGCTACTCAACTGGAAACTTAAAGGTCAAGTTTATCCTCTAGGGTGGCCATGAGTCAGCTTCTATTCTATAGCAGGGAGTATGTTTGTTGTTTTCTTTTTGTCACTGAGTGAGTCGGAATTTTTAATAACACACCCAGCCCACCCTTCTTGGCAGAAAGCGGAAGTGAACTTTGGGGTGAGTTATACTGTTACTTTCAAGTAGATTTTCAACTCAGGTTTCCATGGAGGCAAAGTAGAAATTCCTCTCTTGATAGAAGTAGATTGCCAGGTGTAGGCAAGAAATATTAAAAATGTTATGAAGGGCTGAGCTCCGGTGGCGTAGTGGTTATGCACAGGACTGTGGCCCACTGGGACGGAGGTTCAATTCCAGCAGTGGGGCTGGGCCTCCTACTCCCACCACCAGAGAGCAGTGATGCCAAAAAAAAAATGTTATGAGCTGCCAGAAGAAAAAAAATTTAGAAGAATTAAAATGAGAATATATCTCAAGAGTGCGGTTGGTGTGAGACTTCAACTCACATACTTTAGACATGCTATCCCAGGAGACCAGTGCTTGGAAAAGAACATTGTGCTTGGTAAAACTGGAGGGTGGGCATAGACGAGGAAGCTCCAATAGATAGATTGACATAGTGTCTTCAACAATGGGATTTAAAATAACGATTATCAGGATCATGTAGGATCAGTCATTGGTTTCTTCTGTTGTGCACATGATCACTCTGGGTCAGAACTGGTTTGATAGAACCTAACTACAGCAAGTGATGATGAAACAATGATCATCAGGGTGGAAGACACTCCAAGCAGAGGGACGAAAGCTATTCACAGATGTATAAATATCTGATGTTCACATGCACCTATTCTGACAAATCTCCAAGAAACCTACTATTTGCCAGATTGGTCCTTCTGTATCTAAGGGCCTCTAAGATTGCTTCCGCAAATATTTGGTATAGAAAAGCATTTTGTCATTGAATACTCACTCTGACCCAAGGTCTATGATTATTTTAGAAGTGGAGTGTGTTAGCCCGAGTAGGCTAGAGGAACAAATTTCATAGACAGGCATATATAGATATAGGGAAAAGGTTTATATACAAAAGGAACAGGACTTTGAGCCCAGTCCATTTCAAAGTCATAAGTCCAATATTAACCCATATCCCCGAAATCAGTTTATAAAGTCTCCTTCTGACTCATGAAGTCACAGGTCAGTGGATGCAGAATCCTGGTGCTGGCAGGGGTCTCCACATGACTCCTCGCTTCCAGGGTTCAGGGTCCATCAACAACAGAAGCAACTCATCACTGGCAGAGGTCCTCATGTGGCCACCCCAGCTTCAGAGTTCTGGCTCTGAAAAGCTGTGTGGTCTCTCCGCCAGTTCCTCCAGCTTCTCGGACGCTGCCATCTTGTCTTGTCCGTGATTCATCGTCTCTGAGACTAACTCCCAACAACTGGGGAAGATAGCTTTTCATCTTCATGAGGGAAATATCGCAAGAATTTCCAGAAGTCTCAGGAGAAAGCCATGCCCACATAGAGGTCTCATTGGCTACTCAATGGCTATCTTCAGATTTAACAGGCTAGACTCCACCCCTACATTTCAATCATAAAATTAACAAACACATGACTGCCACATGGAGGATGTCACAGTGCATAAGACACAGATCCTGCACCCCCAGGTTTACCAGCAGACAGCAATCCAAACCAGTAGAATACATGTGGGGAATCAAGGGAGCACTGGCAATGACATGAGCATCTCTAGAAGAAATACCAGGCCATGGAAAGGTTGCTACAGTTTAGACTGGATGACTAAGCCAAAACTAGAAAGGCAAATTGCAGTAAAAAGGGGTGTGTCACAATGCTCTAGACACAAAAGCTCAGACTAACTCAAATTGTAGATTTAGAGTAGGAAAGAAGTCCCAAAAAGTAAATAGGGTTCTTATAGTAGAGGGTTTTGAAAGTCAGAATAAAGATTTGGGCTAATCTCTTAACCAAAAGAACATGCAGTGATCTAGCCAGCCAAAGGGCAGTAACAGAGAGATCAGAGCAGACAAGCATCAAAGGCTAAAACAGTCCTCTGCTATTCTCTAACTCGGAAGGATTTCTGTACAGATGTTCACTACACATAGCCAGCCGCATCTTGATAAAAATTTAGTGGCTCAGCTTTTCCTTTGACGTTCTATAGATTTAGTTTCACGTCCAAAGACAATCTTATATGTAGAAGGAGAATGATAGGCACATAAAAAACAATTCCAAGCTATGTGGCAAAACTTATAATATGATTAAGCACAGGGTACTCAAGTCATGTGGAGATGGTACAATGGACTATTTTGTACGACTCTCGCTGCCATCAAGTCGATCCTGACTTACAGTCACCCTGTGGGGCAGAGTCGAACCGCCCTATGGGCTTCTCAGACTTTAAATCTTTCCAGGAGTCGAAAGCTTCATCTTTCTTCTGAGGAGCCACCAGTGGTTTCAAACTGCTGACCCAGCAATTAGCAGCCTGCCTCATGACCCACTATTAACTCAGCTGCTAAATGCAAGGTCAAGCAATCCAACCCACCAGCTGTGGCTCAGGAGAACCATAAGACTGTCTGCTCCTGGAAAGGCTCTAAAATGGCAGGGACTAATTCATGGAAGGCAATGTGATGGCATTTGGACTTTATCTATAATTAATGGAGAATCTCTGAAGCAGAGAGTAACATGATACCTTATAATATAGTCTAGCAATGACCCAAATAGGTAACTGTTTATTTTCCTGGTTTTCATTTGAAGACACCGGGTTCCAACCATTTTCTTATCCTGGGAAATAGTTTATCACACTGTGGCTAATCCCGGTTATTAGCTTTGGACTATTTCTTAGATAAATGTTGTTGTTGTAGTTGTTGTCAAATGCCATGGAGTCGGCCCTGACTCACAGCGGCCCCATACACAACAAGAAAAACATCCCCTCACGATTGTCCTTTTATTACTGAGCTCAATGTTGTAGCCATGAGTGTCAGTTCCTCTTGTTGAAGGCCTTCCTCTTTTTCACTGCTCCTCTACTTCACCAAGCATAATGTCCTTCTCCAGAGACCAGTTTCTCCCAACAGCATGTGAGGAAAAAGTCTTGCCATCTTTGCCTTTAAGGAGCATTCTGGCCGTGTTTCTTCCAAGATATACAAGGTTTATTCCTTTGGCAGTCCATTGTACTTTCAATATTCTTTGCCAACATCACCATTCAAATGCTTTGATTCTTCTTCAGTCTTCCTTCATCAATGTCCAATGTTCACATGCATATGAATGAGGTGACAGAAAATAGCCTGGGTCAGGGGCACCTTATTCCCCAAAGTAGCATTCTTGCTTTTTTTTAAAAAAATCATTTTATTGGAGACTCACGCAACTCTTATCATAATCCATACATCCATCCATCGTGTCAAGCACATTTGTTTACTTGTTGGCATCATCATTCTCAAAACAGTTTCTTTCGACTTGAGCCTTTGGTATAAGCTTCTCATTGTTTCCCCTCCCTCACAAACCCTTGAAAATTTATAAATTATTATTATTATCTCGTACTGTACAAAGGTCTTGCACAGCAGATTTAGATGCGTTGCTGCTTTGTATGAATGCTTCTTCACTGCTGCTTCCATGAGCCTTGATTTTGGATCCGAGCAAGATGAAATCTATGCCAACTTTAATCTTTTCTCCATGTATCACTCTGCTGCCTATTGGTCCAGTTGGGAGGATTTGAGTCTTCTTTACATTAAGCTGTGATCTATACTGAAGGCTGAAGCCCCTGCTCTTCATCCGCAAGTGCTTCAAGCCCACCTCGCTGCCAGCTGGTCAGGTTGTGTCATCCACACCTCCACAGGATGTTGTTCATAAGCCTTCCTCCAGTGCTCACTCCACATTATTCTTCATAAAATCCAGAATCTCTGGCGATTTGCTCAGCATACAGTGAATGAGCATGGTCAGAGCATACCTGAACCCTGATGCATGTCTTCCCTGATTTGAAACCATGCAGTCTTCCCTTGTTCTGTTTGCACAGCTTCCTCTTGATCCATATGCAGGTTTCACAGAAGCAATATGAAGCAGTTCGGGATTCCCAAGCTTGTCAAGGTAACCCATTTCCTGCTAAGATCCACACAGTCAGATGCCTTTGCATGGTCAATAAAATGCAAGTAAACTCTCTGGTATTCTCTGCTTACAGCCAAGATATGAGATGGTACATACCTTATACTCATTATCTTCTACACATCAAGTATTTTCTCCTTTTCCTTTAGTTATTTCCTAATCACAGCTGCATCTTCTCCATTAGACTGATTTGTATGCTTTCCCCCCCCCCCCCTATTTTATTCTAAGGATTCAGCTTGTTTCTTGTGGCTGCTCATGAATTTGGTCATTCACTGGGCCTCTCTCACTCCAGTGATCAAACAGCACTGATGTTCCCAAACTATGTCTCGATGGATCCCAGTAAATACCCACTCTCTCAGGACGATATCAGTGGAATTCAGTCCATCTATGGTGAGCAAAGTCATAAATCTGGATATCCGCAAACTAAAGATAAAGCTTTCCAGAAAGGAAGTTAAGAAAAATACCTTCTTGAAATAATGTCGTGAAGAACGTATTCACTTGGGTAAGATCCTTCCATAGGGTATTTCCTCATACTCTCTTCATTCACTCTGGTATTTTTTTTTAATCAAAGGAGGTTTGCCTAAGGCAACTACAAAGCCAAAGGAAACCACTGTGCCCCATGCCTGTGATCCTGACTTGACTTTTGATGCTATCACCACTTTCCGCAGAGAAGTCATGTTCTTTAAAGGCAGGTAAACCCAGGCTCTTTAACCCTTCATCTTCCTGTAAATGTGTTTCTTCTTTTCAAGGAACTCAGAGAAAAGGGGGGAGTCAACAGGGTTGGTGAGAATATGTGCCTTTTACCTTTTCATTTTATACCTTCTCCTACAGGCCAAGTGGACTATGAGGGTCTATTTTTTTTTTTAATGCTGTTAAAAGAAAAAAAATCTAAAAAAAAAAGGGGCTGACGTCCGGTGGCCTAAGTTGTTGAGTGCTGGACTGCGACCCACGGACTTGGTGGTTCAAATCCAGTGGTGGCTCTCAAGAGCAGCGCTGGGTAGCTCCCACGACCACCAGAGGGTAGTGGTGCACTCCCCCCCCCAAAAAAAAAAAAGTTTTAATGTTTTTAAGCAATTTGTAAAATTGTCACTGGATAAGAAGTTGAAGTGGAATCCACTTTCACTGACTTTTTGGCCAAATAATATATCAATCTCAATTTTATCCCGGAACTCATACCAACTCAAAAGCCAATCTTTAAATTTTCAGAAATTGTGCAAACCAGTGGATAGTGTATGGGTCGTTTGAAACTGGCCATGTTAGGCAGGTTTACACATGCCTAAAAATTGGCAAAAGATAAACTTAAACCTTTTTACTTAATGCATATTTTTAAAGTCCAGCACATTGCTGATAATTTGTTGCATCAATAAAGAATTAGCTGTAATAAGAGCTTTCTTTTTTCACTATTTATAATTTATTGGATTACACATGCATATTTCAGCATTGTAAGCTAGTTGTGTGTGCCATGACTATATTTTCCCAGAAAATTATCAGGAGCTCCCCAATATGACAAATACATAGATAAAAAAGGAAAAATCATTTGGAATAAGCTTCCTTCCACTCTACAAGCAGAAGCACTCCACTGACATCGGAACACTGCTGAGCTCAGAAGAGCAGAGGCTGATATCTCAAAGATGTGAAGGGGAGTGAATTGCCTGGGGAGGTAATTGGACTATAGGACTTCCCGAGGGTCATTCACAGACTTGTAGAGACTTGCAGGCAGCCAGAAGAGGACTGCCAAAGGAGGGTTTGGGCACTTCTTATTCTGCAAATAGCAGCAGCAAAATGCTCTGCTGAGAACAACTATGCCCTTGAGTGTTACTGCCTTGGCACATAAAAGGCCATTGGCACTCAGTACAAATACGTCCATGAATTGTTTGCCAATTTAAGAACCCAAGAAAGTGAGAACAAAGGCCTCCTTTGACCGTGGTAATCTAAAAGACAGAACTCAAAACCTCCCAAATTTGTAGGAGGAAGTGGTGTTATTATTGTCAATAAATTAACTAAGGAAAACACCAACTGATTAGATCACAGGCAAGCCTAAGATCACAATCATTTCATTGACTTATCTATAGATAGACATACAGGCTGTACATGTAAAATGTTTTCTCTTTATCACAGATACCTCTGGAGGATTTATTATGATATTACTGATGTTGAATTTGAATTGATTGCTTCATTCTGGCCATCTCTACCAGAAAATATTCAAGCTGCATATGAGAACCCTAAAGATAAGATTTTGGTTTTTAAAGGTAACTATGGCCCATTCTGATTCCTCTTCTGTCTTGAGATACCTATACTGGCCAGTGGGTATTTTGGTACAAATAAAATAAAATTTATTAGTGGACAAAAAGGAGTGGGTTTCTATCATCACCTTAGGGTCCTGTTATAGAGAGAAGCAATCTAAGGACTCTCTGTGGCTGTGAAAATAAATATCATCCTAATTATACAGTGCTAAAAGCAACACGTGTCAGAAACACTGACAAGGAGTTTTTATTCAGCCAAGTAAAGGCATTCCATTTCTTCTTCTTCTTTTTTTTTTTTTTTTGTTGTTTTTTTGTTTTTTGTTTTTTGGGCATCACTGCTCTCTGGTGGTGGGAGTAGGAGGCCCAGCCCCACTGCTGGAATTGAACCTCCATCCCAGTGGGCCGCAGTCCCGCGCACAACCACTACGCCACTGGGGCTCAGCCCCATTTCTTCTTTTTACTAGAAGCCCCATTTCTTCTTTTTACTGGTCCCTTTTTACTAGAATTGGTAGGTTTGGCAAATGAAAATATAGACTACTTGAAATTTCAGATAGACAACAAATAGTTTTTTGTTTTAAGTATGTCACATGCAGTATTTTAGACATGTCCACTCATTGCAAAAAGTATTCATTGTTTATCTGAAATCCAAAACTAACTGGGTATCCAGTATCTAATGTAGATATCCTACTTTTTTTCATGGATTTCATCAAGCCACTTGCCTTTGAGAACACATGGAGGCTGAATTTTAGCAGACCCTATCCTAAATTTAGGAGGACATACTTTTTAGTTTTAACAAAGTTGATAACTTAAAGGCAATCATTGCAAACGCACAGTTGGTAAGAACAGGCATGTGGTTAATGATAGATAGGTAGTATTTGTATTAGCTCAATGACACGGATAACAGAGAAAGTGGTAGAAATAAATGGGATTTTAAAGTATTTAATCTCCAAGCATTGCACCAAAAAGGAGTGAGGCTTGCAGTTACTTGCAAACTTCTTAAGACCTTTCTTTCTCCTTTTAGGGAATAAAACAGAAAATAATCACTTTCTTCTTCCTAGATGATAATTTCTGGATGATCAGAGGATATGCTGTTTTAGCTGATTATCCAAAATCCATCCACACCCTTGGCTTTCCAAGAAATGTGAAGAAAATTGATGCAGCTGTCTGTGACCAAAATACAAGAAAAACCTATTTCTTTGTGGGTATTTGGTGTTGGAGGTAAATTTACAGAGAACTAACTCTTGGACTTTGTTTTTTTTGGGGGGGGGGGCATCACTGCCCTCTGGTGGGAGTGGGAGGCCCAGCCTTGCTCCTGGAGAGCTGCCGCTGGATTTGAACCGCCAACCCAGTGGGCCGCAGTCCCACACTCAACCATTATGCCACCGGGGCTCAGTCCTTGGACTTTGTTTTGTAGAAAAAAACATACCCACATAGCATCTTATTGACTAAATATAAAACTAATCTGCAGTTTTCACAAGGTGAATTATATAAAGGGAAATCTCTGATGAATGAAATTTACAACCTACCCCCCCCCATCAACCCTTCCCCCCACCAAAAAAAAGTCTTTCTGAGTTCAAGTCGATTTCTACAGCTTAAAACAATTGAGACAGCTGGTGATGTCATGCCAGTCAAATTGCCAATTACACAAACAGTCCGAGTCTTTGAACGCTGCTAGTTGCGGAGCTCTCCCTTAACAAGCAGTCAGAATGGAATCAATCAAACAGGTGATGTGGCTTTCAGGGCGGATTGTCTTGAGACACTGTAAGTGACCCAACCTAGCAGAGTGTCTGCCATGTATGTGTGGTTGGTGTTTGTGTTGATAGGCACCATTGAATGGATTCCGTACCATAGCGACCCTTTGCACAAAAGAATGAGAAACACTGCCTGGTCCTGTGCTGTCCTCACAGTCGTGTCTGTGCTTGAGCGCACTGTGTCCATCCATCTCATTAGAAGCCTTTCTCTTTAGTGACCCCATCTGTTAGCCCCCAAATCTCTATTTGATTCCAAGTGAGGGAGTAGCAGAGTTAAGGCCCCCCAACAAAGACCTTTCAAATTCATTTATGCAGGTATGATGAGATGGTCCAAACCATGGACAAGGGGTTCCCCCGGAGGGTGGTAAAACACTTTCCAGGAATTGGTCTCCGAGTAGATGCTGTTTTCCAATACAAAGGTAAGCACTAACTAACTGGACACAGGGAGACTATCGAGTATGAAAGAAGACAGCACAAAAATGTGAATGTTTCCATTTTAATGTACTTTACTACTATTAAAAAATAATAATATTGACCCAATATACATTATCACAAGCTGAGTCACTAAGTCCTGAATTACATTCTCTCAGTTGTATTATATCCATATCTACACAAAAGTACCCTACATATTTTTACATATCACTGAGTCAAGGTACCACCCAAAAGATACCACCTTAAAAAGTTCTACATGTAAAAAATGACTAAACACATACATAAGCTAAACAAGTTGCACTGTGCTCAGAGTGTCAGAGGTAGTAGACACATGGCTGAGAATCCACTAAGAATCTTCCATTTTAAAAGAACCACGGGCAATTCTGATGCACATAATCCAGCTACCTTTTCTTCAAAGACACTGGTCTACATCAGGGAGTAACAAGGAATCTAAACGTTCAAACTTTCATTGTAATGGAATCTAACATAGGATCTCAAAATTTAAATGGGGCGGAGGATTATAAAATATAAGTGTAAGGACAAAGACCAAACTTAGAGGACCTTCTCCCCATCAGTGAGGTTCTTTATTGAACCTTACTTTAAGAATCTCTATAATTCGCTTCCTAGAAAAGCAGAAAGTCCCTTCGCCACTCAATCTTCACACGGTGGCTTTCTCCCCAGAAAAAACAAAAACAATAGGTGAATGCCTGCCTTCAGGATTATGTGTTTTAACCTCTCAATATGGTCAAAATCTGACAACAGCAACTCAGAAGATCTGAAAAGACACCTAGAGGGGAAGAGCAATTGGGGAAGGAGCACTGTGAGTGGTGTTGGTGACACAACTCAAAGAATCTCATCGATGTCGATTAATTAAGTATGTAAAACTTGTTGAATGGACTTATGCTCTGCTGTACATATTTTCAACAACAACACCAAATATAACAAATTAGTATAAGGAAAAATCAACCCCTGACCTCTGAAACATTTCTGCTCTTGACACATGGGCTCATGAGTCAAAATTGAATCACTAGCAATGGGTTCAAGTGATTAACTTGATTTCTCATATATTAACTAACATGTGGAGATGCTTGAGAGAGTTTTGAAAATAGAGTACCTTGATTGCTCAAAAAAGGTGAAATAAAATAGTAGGATCATCCACGTAACAGTCATAAAGTAGGATATATTTACATAATTATGCTGATTTCTTTACTCTCAATAATCATTTTACTTTGTCTTCATAAAATAAGAATGTGTGTAAGCTAATCATGATCCTTTCTCTTTAGGATTCTTCTATTTCTCCCGAGGATCAAAGCAATTTGAATATGATCCTAAAACAAAGAATATCACCCGGAGGATGAAAACCAATACCTGGTTTCAGTGTAAAGAGCCATTGAACGCCTATGATTTTGGCATTGATAAGGAAATAGTCTCTTCAAGAACAGTGGAAGTGTCTTATCATAAAAGTTTAATCTCGTCCATTTTTGTTATTGTTCATCTGCTGAAAAAGATATGCAATTAGTGATAAATTCGCAACTTTGAAATAGGAAGAGGAATTTTATTCTGAATTCTGCCTCAAAGGAGATGAGAACTATCCTTTAACCTAAGTTGTCAGTCACTGTTCTAAATTTCTTATCAGATAAAGATTCTATAGTCATTTTGAATGGCCTGGTTCTTTTCACAGACAGCTATATCTATACCAAATCTCTCACCGTGCATTAAACCTATGTCATGTTTTTGTAGATTCGGAGAATAATAGTAAATCGTATGTGTAACAGCTAAATGCTGAAAACCTTTATTAAACCAATCGTTGCACTTTATTTTTCCAGTAAAATTTGATTCTGGTGTGCTGCTGTTAAGCACTGTATAAAAATCCCAGAAAACCCTCACAGCTTCCTACAGCTGTTTTCTCCTACATTTTGCCCCTGAGCTTCAGGGTAGGGCTCCAAACAGGTTCATATCATTCCATCTCTTGCTGCAAATGTGCATTCCCACTTCAGATATACTGGATCAGAATCTCCATTTTAAACAATTAAACACACACACACACACACACACACACTGATAATACTGAGGAATGTCAGAAAAGTCTTGCTACAAAAATCATAGACACTTTTATTAAACAAAAGTGGAAACATGTGAATCTGTGGTTTCTTAATACAACCTCCATCTACATCTACATCCTTTTCTGAAAGTGGTGTTTCCATCTCTCTAAACCGTCCCCTGGAATTCTGCACTCTTTAATTGATACCACTTCCAAACAGCAGTTTTGACACACCCAAGGGGTTCAAATCACACTCCTTTGAAGTGGAAGTGGTCTTTTGAGTTTGGGGCATAAAAAGAAGTCAGAGAGGGCCAGATTAAGACATTAGAGAAGAGGTTTCCTGTGAGATTGTATGAAAGTATGTTTTGTTTTGTTTTGTTTTGTTTTGTTTTGTTTTGCGGGGGCATCACTGCCCTGGTGGGAGTAGGGACCCCAGCCTTGCTCCTGGAGAGCTGAACTGGATTTGAACTGCCAACCCTGTAGGCCGCAGTCCCACACACAACTACTACGCCACTGGGGCTCAGCCTATATGAAAGTCTTACAGTGCAATGCTGTCACCCTCAAAGAATGAACAGGTACAAGGGGAAAATTCCTCCATGCAACTTACCTTACACTTTTCTCACCAACGTTGTTCTCAGTTTTCTGAAAACTTCTTGTGGATCATTCCATGTTCTTCAAGAAAAATCTACCCAGATTACTCCTTGAGGATTCCAGAAAACAGTTGCCACAATCTTTTCTGCCTAGAGTTGCTCTAGCCCAGCAGATTCCCTTGGAAGTCACTGTTTCCGTTGGGCCATTTTATTCAAGACACCCTTGGAGGATAACTCAGAAGCCCCGGGGGGCAGTTCTGCCCCGTCCTGTTGAGTTGCTCTGAGTGAGAATCAACTCAATGACAGTGAATTTGATTTGGAAGACTACGATGAGGGAGAGAACTTATCTTCAGTCATCCATTGATCAGAGACATCATTCCGCATCTTTTTTATGGAATAAACCCTAGCACGTAAGCACTGGCACCCAATAGCAATCTTTTTTAACTTCCCCAGCCTCATATTTCTGGGGTAGAGAGGCAAAAGATCTGCAGGGAAGAGAACCAAAATGAACCAGCTTGAAGCCCAACTTCAATGTTCCCAGAACCCAGAAAGTCATGATGTAAGATAGAGAATTGCTAGTGAATTTGTGAAGATCGGGGGCAGAGGTGGGGGTGGGGTGGAATAAAAGCACCGAAACCATAAAAAACAAATCTTAGTCCTTCACTTCACACTATTTACCCAAATCACTTCAAAGTGAGTCATAGGCTTCCAAATAGAAGATTCTTAAATAGATAACTTCTGGAAGTAATAGAAAAGCTTTGCAACCTTAAACTGTATATTTCTTTATAAGTGGTGCACATGAAATGTGTGAGGTCTGACGTCTATGAAATCCTGGTGGGGCTGAGGGTTCAGCATTGAACTGCTAACATGAGAATTGACGGCTCAAAGACACCAGTTGCTCCACAGGGGAATGTGAAGCTGACCGCCACTGTAAAGATGGACAGCCGGGGAAACGCTCTACAGGGGAACTCTCAACTGGAACTAACTCAGGGCCAAGAGGTTTGCGTTTTTCAGGGTTAATCATGCAGATTAAATTGTGTTTCCCATAAAGGCATGTTGGAATCCTAACCCTCCGCCCATGCGAACAAAACCTTGTTTGGAAATGGAGTCTTTAAAGATCCCATCAGTTAACATTTGGTCACGCCAGAGTAGCCTGGTCCTACTCCTCTCTAAATTGTGTCCTTTTTTTTGTTTTGTTTCATGGCATCACTGCCCTGGTGGAAGTAGGAAGCCCAGCCTTGCTCCTGGAGAGGTGCTGCTGGACTTGAACCGTCAACCCTGCGGGCCGCAGTCCCGCACTCAACCACTATGCCACTGGGGCTCGGGCCTAAATTGTGTCTTATAGAAGTGTAGACGTAACACAGAGACCGAACATCAAGAACCCAAACTCACTGCCTCTGGGCCCAAACTGAGTCATAGCACTCTCTACAGAATGGAGCACAACTGCTTGCTGGTTTCACTGGGCTATAAGTGTTTGTGGGAGAAAAAGGTCTCATCTTTCTCCAACTTTTTATCGTCCAACTCATCACTCATACCCACTATGCCACCTATAAAAATATCTGATTTGTAAACATACAGGTGATCAAAGGTAATAAAATGAAAACCAATAAGAGAAGTATTTTACTTATTTTGGAACTGAATTACAATGGCATCCTTGCAAAGGAGTCCTGCCATAAATCGAATCTAACCGGTACTAGGTTGCCAAACTGTACTGCCATAACTGTACTGTTTCCGTTTACCTTCCCTCTTTTCAGCAGCCTAAAGACTTGCAACACTATTATTTGGAATTGCACGCTGACTTGCTTATGGGGGTTTACATTCTACATGATTTTTGAAAAGAAATTATAGACAGAGGAGAACAAGATACACGTATCAAAATAATCTTACATTTGAGCCAGTGACTTAACTATAAACACAGTTTTCTAATGGCTGTATGTTGACTATTACCGATACAGTAAAATATATGAAGTGATTTCTCTGTCCTTATAGATTTAAATAAGCTTGGTTCCCAAACTCCCATGAAGGTTCCAATACTCCTCCTCAAACAAACAAGAGAAGAAAACTGAAATTGAATCTGAGATCTTCTTATTCGTAATGTAATTTAGGCAACCCATTTCCAGAAATATGCCCCGGCCACTTTTCTACACAGACGTCAGCCTCTTTCTCTTCCCTCTAACTCTCTTCATTCTCTGTCCTCTTAAAAAAAAAAACATGTTTTAGAAAGGAGTCTAGGGTCCCAGGTTACCAAGGACACTTGGAATAGGAATGAAATAAGATATGAGCCAAAATATGTAACTTATGCAAAATTACATAATCATAACCATGAGGCATGCTTTCACAAGATTAAAGGTAGTCCTTTTTAAATAAATCGTTTTATTGGGGAGTTCTTACAGCTCTTATCACAATCCATGCATACATTCATTGTGTCAAGCACATTTGTACATATGTTGTGTCATTATTTTCAAAATATTTTCTTTCTACTGAATCCTTGGCATCAGGTCATTTTTTCCCCTCATGAACCCTTGATAATTTGTAAGTTATTATTTTTTCACATCTCACATCAACAGCTGCCTGCCTTCACACACTTTTTTGTTGTCAGTCCTGCAGGGAGGGGGTTATATGTTGATTATTATTATCTGTTTCTCTTTTCTCCTCTGCCCACTTTCCCCTCACCCTCCTGGTACCCCTATTCTCATTATTAGTCCTGAAGGGGTTGGCTGTGCTGAATTCCCTGTGTTTGGAGCTCTTATCTGAACCACTGTACATGCTCTGATCTAGTTGGATGTGTAAGGTAGAATAGGGGTCATAATAGTGAGGTTTGGGGAGGAATCATTAAAGAACTAGAACATTGGTTCTCAACTTGTGGGTCACAATCCCTTTGGGAATCAAGTGACCCTTTCACAGGTGTCACCCTATTCATAACAGTAGCAAAATTACAGTTATGAAGTAGCAACAAAAATAAATTTATGGTTGGGGGGGGGGGGTCACCATAACATAAAGAACTGTATTAAAGGGCTGCAGCATTAGGAAGGTTGAGAACCACTTAACTAGAGGAAAGTTGCATATTTCATCAGTGTGATCCTGCACCCTGACTGGTTTTGAGTCTCCACTCTGCCCTCCCCCTGCTTCACATCAATATGTTGTTTTTATTCTGGGATTTTGATGCCTGATACCTTGTGTTAGTCTAGGTTGCCTAGAGAAACAAATTCATAAACATTCATGTGTGTGTAAGAGAGAGCTTGACATAAAAGAGTAAGTATACCTTAAGAAAATACCCCAGTCCAGCTCAGAAAGATCAACTCCATAAGTCAATGTTAGCCCTTATGTCCCAAATCAGTCTGTGAATTGTTCTTCAGACTCATACAACACATGCAATGACATCTAGTGCAGGAAGATCACAATCAGTGGGTCAAAAATCTTGTGGATCCAGTAGCAGTGGAGACAACTCAGTGCTGGTAGGGGTTGCCACTTGATCCCTCCAGTTTCAGGACGCTAGCATAGCTCCTTGTGTCTCATCAACAAGAATGTCTTGCAGAGAGTGTCTGTGTATCCCATGTTCAGCGAGCTATTTATCCCTTTGCCCTCCAATCGAACTGTGACCTCATTAATCCCACATGTTCCTATCGGCCAGGTTGGCACAATAACCCTAACAATCACATACCTGATCCCATCAACACCACATGATCACACAGGCTGATGTGCTTCTTCCAAGTGGACTTTATTGCTTCTTAGTTAAATGATTACTTGTTTATTTTACAGCCTTTAAGACCCCAGATGATATATCTTTTGATAGCCAGGCACCATTAGCGTTCTTCACCACATTTGCTTATGCACTCATTTTGTCTTCAATGATCATGTCAGGGTAGGTGAGTATCACACAATGCCAGGTTATGAGAACACAGTTTTCTTGAATTGAAGGAGGACTTGAGTAGAGGCCCAATGCCTGTCTGCTGCCTTAATACTTAGCAAAAAAATATATGTACATAGAGCTATTTCCCTATCATTATATATAAATATATTTACACACATTCATGCCTGTAGTTAGACTCTATAAATGTTCTTTGCCTCCTATTCTTTCCTCTATTTTTAAAGGTAGTCTTTATTTGTACCTTTTATTTGATCAAACAGTAATGGCATATGGCTTTCTTCTCCCTATAGCTCTTCATTCTCCAAGGTATGTGCCCCTTAACTCACTGCTTCCCATATGCAATTTATCAGCACTGTAAAAGGGTTCTCCAAATCAAACCATGAGCACACCTTGCAAGTTAGGAGCAATGATAGTGCCAGTTGTGAAAAGGTAGGTGGGCATTCTCCTGTAACTTCCCTGATTTAATCAAACTAAAACTCTCAAGCTAGCATGGAATCATCTATGCCACCAACGTTACTCTGTCGCCCGTTAGTCAACCATGCAAATCATTTCATCTCAGGGACAGACCAGTTGTATGAAATGCCAGAGAACTCTGCTTTTCCTGCTAAAGAGTCTGAGAGGATGAGTTTCTGGGTTTGGTGGGTTCCTACGACTTTATTTATTTATTTATTTTTTAATTCATTTTATTGGGGACTCATACAGCACTCATCATAATGTATACATACATACATACATACATACGTTGTGTCAGTAGTTACATCTTTTCTGGGATGGGGTGGGGTTCTTTTTTTTTTTTTTTTGATTTGTGAGAAGTAAGCCAGTTTTATAGGGCAAGCAAGCTTAGGCAATTAGCATATCGTGATCTTCAAAATTA
>PVJH01028209.1:0-27610 GCA_004026705.1 Nesogale talazaci
TTTGCTGGTCTCCCTTGAGTAAATGGCAGTATTTCTTAATACTCAGTTTAGTTCTAGATTCACATAAAAGTTGGGACTAAAGGGAAATACACTTTCATAAATAATTATCAAAGTCAGATTCAAGTCATTCAATGTAAAGTGTCATTGTACAACCAAGTACATCCTGAGCATGCAGAAAATGTAGCAATAAAGATTATACTTGGAAAAACTATAATGTTCATTGTTAGTCTGTAAGCCTGGCAAACCATAAAATATGGACCCAAACCAATTGCCAGCTCTGTAGCAATGACATAGAATGCTGCTCGCCAAAGACAAAAAGCCATGAGGTCCACAGAAAGCAACAACATCCAAGAAGGCAAACACCAGATTCATAATGTGCTGGTAGAAAAACATCCTGCTGAGACTCAGTGGGAGACATTTTCTGTTAAAAAAATGAAGAACTCAGAAGTCTGCTTCCCCTGAAGTAGAAATATGCTTTCTCTTACAATTGCATCTATGTACTGGATTTCCTGACAAGAGGGCAATTTGAAGGTGGCCTAAAAAAGACAGCGCTAAAGGGGTCAAAAATCTATGAAAATACAAACGATGAGCTGAAACACTCCTAGATGGAGATCTGAAGTCCTTGAAAATCACAAATGGTACAGGTTCCTCCTCCTCCTCTGCAAACCATTTGCAGCGACTTCTCTTACAGAAATGGTGACTGAGTTACTGGACACATGATTGGAAAGCAAGGCACCCCTAGGGAAGAGAGAGCATCAAAAGTTCAGGGGGGAAATTTCATTAACTTTCTGTTCCATTTTCCCATGAACTCTGAAAAACAGCACACCGGTTGAAATCCAGACTGGACAAGGGGGAAGGATGGAGAGTAACAGTAAACTTCATCTTAGCTGCTGCACTTTCCACCAAATAACCTGGTATAAAGTTGCCTCTTTCCCAAGTAAAGCAACTGCATCAAAACTGCTGAACCTATTAACAGTTTACTACCTGCTTTTCTGCAAGTTAAAGAACCATCTCTGGCCAGAACAAAATTGTGACCTACAGTAGCAATGAACTGTCTGTCATCTTTTAATCCTTAGTAACCTACTGTGTGTCAGGTTTCTTGGAAAGTTTTCAAATGGACGGTAGCTCAATTGCTAGTAGAGCATTCGAAAAACCTTAAAAAAATGTCGGGGAGTAAAACAATTCAAACCACATCACTTCTACTGCAGAATTTTAATATATTAGTCATTAAAATCTGAGCACTATTAACCCATAAGTCATGCAAGGCTACCCAGTAGCCTCTGAAAATAAAGTTTTCCATTCATCCTCATAGTTATTATAGAAATATACTTTTGCCATCTGGAGATAATGATATTGTTGCCTCATTTTTCCAATGACAAATCTAACTTGATGTTATTTAAGTGCACCTACCTGCAAATACTACTTCTAGAGAAAAGGTCAACACTAGGAAAGGCAGGGAATACTTTTGCCTCATTCACGAATTTCAAGGAAGCACCTCCTTACTGTTGGATCACTGAAGAAGTATTACTTAAAATCTGCTTTATAGTTGAATCCAAAGGACAAAATGAATTGATACAGTGCTGCTGCTCCTCCCAGCTAAAGCAGAAGGTCTGACTGAAAGAGGAGATGGGAAAAGAGAAGTGGAGGAAGAGGAAATTTGGGAGATGAAGGAAGAGAAGGAAAATGTTTTGATGAAGAAAATGAGAGCTCATTAAATATCTGTCAATTTTTATAAATCCAAACTTATATATCGCCAAAGACATTCTTACATTCCCCTCTCTCTTCCTTGTAAAAATGTTTCTCTGAGAGGGGAATTTTCCTTGTGGGATTTTGAAGATTACTTAATTACCTACCCAATCTAGACTCTAAATATAACACAAAGTAGGGGTGGATATGAAAAGAATGATATAAGGCATAAGAAGTCAGGAAAATATAAGACACTGAAGAGAATGCATGGCTGTAAAAATTATTTCAAACAAGGCTTACTAAACGTACAAAAGTTAACCAGTGTCTCTAAAACATCTTACATGTACATACCAATTCCTACCAAGGTATTTCTTGGATCCTATCTGAAATCTCTGCTTTTTAAGTAATTGGCAGCATTGTTAAGTTGCTCTTCATTTCCCGCTTTTGTAAATATTCAACATGATATTCAGAAAAGGCAATTAAAAATATTGTATATTTGATAAACAACTTATTGATAAATTCATAAAACATTACATATAACTGTCCACGTTGGGCCTTCTACATAGTATGATTCAAAGGTTTTTTTTCCAAAACCACTTTATTGGGAGCTAATAGAGGTAGCATATCATTCTACAGCTCAAACACATCGAGCAGTACAGTACAATTGCTACCACAAGGAGCTTGAAAACATTCTTTTCCTTTTTGAACTCCCTGACATCAACCCTCTTTTACACACACTCTAAACCCCCCCAGGAACCTTTATTCTATTTGTCGTCCCAATAGGTTCATCAATCCTGGGTTTCATATACTGAAAAACAGAAAAACATATAACAAACAATGACCAAATACATCTAAGGTCCAATATGCTAGCTGTTCTTTTTTATAGTGGTTTGTTTCATTGGTAATTTCTTGTGAGAGAGATCAATCCAAGGGAAACTGGACAAAAAAATTACTCAACTCATAGAATAAATACAAATATTAAATTAATATATTGTCTTTAAGGAATCAACATAGCCCTTGGACTTAAGGCTAAAAGACCCTTGTGAGAGAAGCAGTTGGCTCTATCCCAAGCTTGTGGAATTGATGGCTATTGAACTTTGGTTCAGACCTCTTGCCTGGAGGGTGTCCAATGAATGGTGGTTTGGGACTACCACATATTTACTATTTTAATGTCTTTCTTGCTTTCTTATAACATGTATTAATAGGCTGGTAAGCATCATTCTCCCTTTATGAATGGGTGTTTTTCAAAATTTTGCCCCATCAATAACCCCCAGTGTACATGTCCAGTGTCTAGTCACTTCATCTGTACGAGCAAACAAATCGTGTATTGCAATCTGAAAGACTAGCCTATGTACATATTATTTTCATTTCTCAATAGTATGTCATATTAATCATTGACTAAATTAATGAGACTATCCATAGAGTTACCCATGTCCTTTTTGTTATATGTTAGTAATTTTCATTGTCTGTATAATAGCTTAGTATATGGATACAGCATGACTGATTGGCTGCAAGGTAACATAAACAAGGAAGTAAGAATTGCTACCTCCTTTTAAAAATCATTAACTAGGCATTGACTTGATGGCAGTGAGCTTGTTTTCACATTTTGCTTTTTAAATAATGAATACTCTGTAATACTCTTGAGTAAGGCAAATGAAAATATTCTTGCATTATAAAGCAAATGAGAAGTGCTACATCTTTACCAGAATTGACTCATTTCAGCCCTACCTCAGTCAGCCCTTATTGGTCACACAGTTCTCTCCTGGCCATCACTGCTCCCACACCTCAATTCTCACAGTGCATACATCTACCTTCCCATCAATCCACTGATGACCTTCAGTTGCTCTACGTTTACAGTTCCTCTTATGAAATCAGCTTTTTTGTGAGTATTTTGCAGCCTTTAACATTATTAGATTCATAAAGTATGCAGCCAGAGAAACTGGACCAAGATGTTCAGCTTCATTCTGACAGGGAAATTTAGTTAGGGCTCTGGAAAGCATTCTTCCAGAAAACCTGATTTGCATCCATCTTCTCATAAAGATTTCATTTCAGGGTACAAGAATTGAACCAAATCCCACTGGAATTGAACCAAATCCCACTGGATTTGGTTCAATTCTTGTACCCTGAAATGAAATCTCCCTTCCATCCTCTTAACTTATGGTTTCATCCTGGAAATCCAACACAGCCTAGTGACTATGAGGAGGGGCTCGTCTCACTGATATAGAGTCGGTTTCAAGTCACCTCAACACTACAGGACCAAGTAGAATTCCCCCTGTGGGTTCCCAAGACAAACTCTTTATGGAAGAAGAAACCCCAACAAGGAAGGCAAGAAGGCAAGTGGCAACCAGAGAGCGTTCAGGTGGATAACGGTGGTTCTATGGAAGGGCGCTAACACAGAGGGGATGGAAAAGAGATCACGCTTTTATTGAGGGGTTATCCCAGCAAGGCTTTTCCCTTACTTAACTGGAACCTAAAAGAAGGTATATTTGGGCTGAGCCCCGGTGGCATAGTGGTTGTGCGCGGGACTGTGGCCCATTGGGATGGAGGTTCAATTCCAGCAGTGGCTCCACAGGAGCAAAGGCTGGTCCTCCTATTCCCACCACCAGAGGGCAGTGATACCCAAAAACAAAAAAAAAAAGAAAGTATATTTATATTTGACACTTCAAGGCTTTTAAAATCCCTGGAGTTTATTTAAGATGAGTGTAGGCCAGGGAGAGCAGTCCTGTAAAATTCAACTCCCTCCCTCCTGATTTTTTTAATGCCATACAACTTAATTGTTTCATCAAAAGTGAATGCTAATACACTTATAATGATGAGCGTTGGCTTTCTGTGTGATTTTAAAATAGATACTTAGCATTTGTTTAAATTTTACTCCAATGACCTCAGACCAGAGAAAACATCATGTACTCTGAAACCTCAGCTCTGCTATAGTTACAAGGTAAACCAGATCTTAGTTATAGTCTTTTGGAGATTAACTATTTGTTGGCTTAATCACATATCCTGTCTCATTAAGCCCCCAAAACAACCCCCAAAGCAGATATTGTCATCCCACTTATGTATAGGATTAAGGGTCAGAGAAAAAACAAACGCAGTTCACTTCCCGCAAGTCCATACTGGTCCACGGCAGCTCTCCAGGCAGGGTAGAACTGCGCCCGGGGGGTTCCGAGGCGGTAACGGCTGATGGAAAGAGAACGTCTTTCTTCCAAGAGCAGCTGGTGGTTTCTCACGGCCAACCTTTCAAATCACAGCCCAACACATAAGCACTACGCCTTCACAGCTCCTCATAAGGGTCGAGAGAATATGGAATTTGCAAGTAATTGTTTAGCAGATCTTCCCACTCAAAATCTGATCATAAGTTTCAGTGGCTGCTATATATTCCTTTCAAACTGGATGTATATTCAATGTAAAAAGATGCTGAAAATGGAAATTACTTTCAATGTGTTCAGGCCTTGATATCCTTTGCTGGGAACTGTACAGAGTATGTATAAGCTAAATATTTGGGGGTGGTGAAAAGTATTCATCTTCTCCTTTCTCCCAACCCCAAATTTACATAAGAAAATGAAAGTAAGCAAGAAAATCAAGTAAAAGTCCTAATTCTCCCTGGATAATGCTAAGAATTGACTCATGTTCTACTTCACTCTGATTGGAAAGCAGAGATATATTTACCATTATTTGGTTCTGTTTACCAGAGGTATTTTAGGAGTCATAGTGGCACAGCAGTTAAAGTGCTTGGGTGCAACTCGAATACCATGGCTTCAGTTACCAGCTACTCCAAGGGAGAAAGTCATGGCTGTCTGTTCCTGTCAAATTTACAGTCCAGGAAAATGGGCAGTTCTACTCTGCCCTGTACATCCCTGTGAGTCAAAATCTACTTGACAGCAGGGGGTCGGTGCCACTTTTAACCTAAACCAATTGTGTATAATACTTCCAACCTTCTATGTTTCTTTTGCTGAATGATTTGATTTTCATCTGAAGTCCCTGTGATGTTTAACATGCATTTCAGCTTTAACCAGGTATCTGTTGAATATCAACTAAGGGCCAGAGCTCTCCAAGTTTGACCCCCTTGTCTCCCTGTTGGCCATGAGCCTAAAAGCAGGAAGACCAGGAAGTACAAGAAAGCATTGTAGGAACTGAAGTGAAAGCATTCCTGGGTACATAGAAGGTCAAAACGAGGCAGGAAGCTTGGGGCAGTGGTTCTCAAACTTCTAATGCCGTAACCTTTTAACACAGTTCCTCATGTTGTGGTCACCCCCAACCATAAAATGATTTTTGCTGCTACTTCATAACTGTAATCATGCAAATATCTGATATTATTATAAATTGAACCTAAAGAAAGCATAGTGCCGAATCACAAAACAACATGGATTATATATTGTGAAATATTTATTTCTAATTACAAATCAATGAAATTTTGTCTTGAAGCATGGGGTAGCATGTGTAACAGTCTTCATGTTGGATGAATCTGCACATGGGCGGACCCACCTGGAGACAGATAAAGGAGCAGTATTTAGGTTATGTGTTTTCTGATGGCCTTAGGCAAACCCTGTGAAAGGGTTATTCTGCTCCCAAAAGGGTCACAACCCACAGGATGAGAACTGTTGGCTTAGGTGCTAGAGTGAGAAGAAGGGAATAAAGAAGGGGGATTTCATAAAGATAGTGAGCTGACATTTTCTTCAAAGAAGGGAGGGGCAAGAGGAGAGAGACAGAAAAGAATTCCCAGAAGGGAAACATAAGAGGGATCATCAGCCAAGAGTTACTGCATTTTTCGGACTGTAAGACACACCTTATCATAAGACACACCCAATTTTTAAAGCAAGTAAACAAGAAAAAAATATTCTGAACCAAATCATACCAGTATACTAAAACGTTCTTGGGTAACACATCTTCAGACCATAAGACACACCCTTGTTTTCCCTCTACTTTTGCGGGGGAGAGTGCATCTTACGGTCTGAAAAACATGGTAAGCACAAATTGATTGACCTGAATTTAAGCTGGCTTGGAGTTTAGACATAAGAAGCATAACTTTCTCTTAGGGCTCCATAAGCAGTAGGCAGGATCCAATGGGCTTTCAAAATGGAGACACCAGTCACTGTCACCACTGCTCCCCTGAGTCTTATCTGCTCCCCTGTGCATCTCATGGTTTTTAAGAACCAAACTGTACTATCTTCCCATAAAATAGATGGAGCTGATCTCTGACATACAAGGTCATTTCCAGGTTTATTTCCAATTTAAATAGGATAAAGGTGACTAAAGTAAGACTCTACAGCCCTACTGAGATCAAAGCAAGCATAGAAGCCCCCCACTTGTGCCTTATCTACATTACCATGAACTGAACTTACAGCCATGTTTTTTCATAGTACTGATTTGGTAGCCCATCTTATGGAGGGTTACTAACCACCGCGTTACTCCCTGCCATCCAGTCTATGCCGATTCACAGTGACCATTGGACAGGACAGGGCAGAACTGCGCCTGTGAGTTTCTGAGACTGTGACTCTTCACAGGAGCAGGAAGCCCATTGTCCTCCCCCCACGGGGACAGGAGTTTGAATGAACTATTCTCTAAAGAGAAAGATGAGGTTTCTGCTCCGGACACATGTACAGCTTTGGAAACCCAAAGGGGTAGTTCTGTTCTGTCCCCCGAGATTGTGGGTCTTGTGTGTCTGTTTTGGGTGGGGAGAGGGTTTCATTAGTTGTATGTACTGCACATGACAGGTAACTTGGTGATTCTGGCATTCTCAGATCTTCACTCATAGATGGCCTACGGTTATATTTATAAAAATCTACTAATAAAAGGCAATAACAGAACAATTCAAAAAGAGGTGTCAGACATATGCCAGAACCAACTTAGGCTGGAGTAGCTGGAGAGAATCCTGACCTAAGTCAAGGACAACCTGTATTAGTGTTTTTGTGACAAAGAGGAATTCCAAAAAGAAAAAGTTTATCCTGTTTCCCCAAGAGAATTGCCAGCAGTTCAAATTATATACCTGCAGACTTTGAAAAGAACAAAAACCAAGAAGGGTAACTTGGAAATTGAAGGGGACTAACCTTTATTGAGCACTGATTATTTCTCAAAAACATTGTACTATCACATTTAGTCTTTTGAACAACCCTCCAAGAGTTGATCACTGTACCATTTCAACAAGGCTCAGCCAAGGCAAGTAATTAGCTCAAAGTCACACAGCTAACACTTAGGAAAGCAAGAACTGCTTCTAAGAAACCACCAGGTTCCTTAAGAAGAAACAACAAAAGCACCAGAAGGTTTTCCTTCTGCTGGCTTTTTACTCCCTCCTCCCTTCTCATTCTGGGCAGCTCTCCTTTGAGAAGACAGCACCTTCTCGGTCCTATTTTGAGTGCTCGCTGACCAGAGGGGCTCATCTTCGAGCACTGTCTCGGAGAAACGTCCTGCTACTATTAACTGGTTTTCAGGACATGACAAAGTTTCCATGCGAGGGTAAGATTTTCAGTGGCTAGTTTCTCAGAAGTGGACAGCCTACTTCTTAATCTGTGCTTGGTCCAGAGGCTCTGAGAAAACCTGTTCCCTTTGGGTTATTTGACATACTAGTGACATAGATTCCAGCATCACACAAGTGGGAACATACATGCAACCACAAACTGATAGACAAGTGGTAGACTGATAGACAGTATAGAGATAAATATCAAATACTGTATTTTTTGGATGATCAAATGCACCTGACAATAAGACACACCCCGTTTTTAGAGCAGGAAAAGAAGAAACTATTCTGAAGCAAATAGTACCAGTAGACTGGGGTACCACACCTTTGGATCAGAAGACACACCTTTGTTTTTCTCCCACTTTTGGGGGAGAGGAGGAAGTGCGTCTTATAGTCTGAAAAATATGATATTCTCCAAAGCAAGCCATTATGGCAAAATCTCTATTTTAGCTATTCTTTTATGCATGCTATAACTTAAGAGACATAACTATTGGTATTTTCTCTTTATTGCTAACAATTTGACCATCTGCCTCCCAAACTAATTTTGAAATGAGTACTGCCGCTCCAATTTGACTAATAACATTTTAAAACATCATCAAATTCAAGATTTTATTTCCCCCTACGATATCCTATAAAAATTACAATTCAAGAAATTACCAGCAAAAGAGTATTTCATGTGTTAGTAATGTTTGTTGAAGACTTTCTTCTCCTTTTCCTAGAAGTTAATTTGGCAACACCTACAATTTTTTTACTGTTGTGATTATTTATTACAATGACTACTTAAGGTACTCAGGAACAAAGGAATACTATGCAATTATTTTTTTTAAATATGGAAAATCATTTAATGGCAGGAAGAAATGGTAAATAATGCTGTTGATTGAAAAATATTCTTTTTTTTGTTTTGTTTTGTTTTTTGGGGGGGCATCACTGCTCTCGGCGGTGGGAGTAGGAGGCCCAGCCCCACTGCTGGAATTGAACCTCCGTCTCAGTGAGCCGCAGTCCCGCGCACAACCACTACGCCACCAGGGCTCAGCCCCGAAAAATATTCTTTTGTAAGTGGGCCTTGCATGGGACAATGATCAAAGCACTTGGCTGCTAGCTGTAAGTTTGGTAGTTTGAAGTGACCCACCTCGCTGACAGGTGAGTACTCGGCAGTCAGCTTCCCTAACAATCGACAAACCTTGGAAACTCTATGAAGCAAGTCTACTCTGTCCGATACAGTCACCATGCATCAGAATGTAAGGGACAGCAGTGGGGAGACTTTCAAAAAGTGTACCAAGTGACGATCTCGCTGATTTGAAATACATTTTTCACACGTACACATACACATACCTGGAAAACAGACACTGAAATGTCCCTGAGTGTCCACAGTCACTGCTGACTCGGCAACACAGATGTCCCTGTTGTAACTAAAGACGTACTGAGACAGCATAGACACATAAAAAATGCACAGATAAACCATGTACAAAGGAAGCCACTCTAGAGTCTAATGAGATATACTTTTAAGTCTGTTCATCTCTGAATACACCCCCCATCAGAAGATCACCCAAAATCTGGCCGCGCGTTTCATCAGCTCTTGTATGTCTTTAGTCTCCACATCAAGGGATTTGGTTTTCATATCAAGATCATAGATAGCAGCAGCAGCCCGGGGAGCTGAAAAAGTGGGGGCAGAAGAAAGAGTGCTCAGCGGGAACTGCAGGCACCACCGCCCACGCCCACCCCCCACCAACTTGTTGAATGGCTTTCTTATGTGAAGTTTGTAGATTTAAGGGTCTTATCACAGGCTTCTGCTGCTTGCCCCTGGACCGGCTGTGGACGATGTTAGGGTCTCCCGGCTTTGTGCCTCGGTGCTGCAGCCCTTTGAGGATTTAGGGTCAGGACTGGGTCCTGGTGTCCAAGACGCTGTTAAGGAACTTAGAGATAGGCTGAGACTGATCTACAAATCTTGGTAGAACAAGGAAAGCTTCTGGACAACGAGCTTCAAAACTGTGAAAATGACGAACAGAGAAAAAAAATGGAAACTTTCAAAGAAACAACAATCAGCATGGCCGACGCAACCAAACACTGCATGGAGCTGCTGCGGAGGGCTGGAAATCTGCGCGACTCAGAGAAGCAGGCCGACCGAGTTCTAAGTATGATCCACACTCTGGAGGCACGATATCCACCTACTCCCCGGCAACCTGTGTTCAGCACGTCTTCCCACGTGCTGAGCCTTCCTAACTGGCTCAGCTGTGAATGTCAGAGGTGAGTCCAGAGGTGAACCCACATGAGCTATTTGGGGAAACTACCGGACTCAACACTAAATAGTACAGGCAGCGGGCATGCACCACCTAGCAGCAGTCTAAACTCTCCAAGCCACATCAACTTGGGTCTGCCTCTATTTGACACACAGCAGCCCGGAAAATAGTCAAAAGTACCCAGACTCCATGGAATCACGTACTTCTTCATGGTCCATGGAACAAGAGATGCTGGCCTTTTTCATTCCCATGATGATAAAGATGATGAAGGGGAGGCAGGGTCAGTTAAAAAGGGTAAGCACAAGAGTGCTATCATACATGACCTTATCCGGGTTTGGTTTGGAAGGAATCTTAGGTAGTTTTCCCATCATTTATTCTTGAATGAAAATCTCCTTTAGAAATGTATGCAGACATTTCTGCACATCCAGATCTGTTTGTCAGCACTAGGGACCAGAAGGACCCCCGGGACTGAATGGATCAGGTGGTAAGTGGTTACTTTCAGCCTTTAGTTTCAGAAAGACCCGTTCCCTGGGTTTCCAGAGTATAAACTTCCGTGGCTGAAAGGTTTCCCAATATCCACCCACTTCAGATCTATGAGTGTTACAACAAAAAAAGACAATTCGGTGTTCATATATGAACCCTAGAGGCCCCTATATGGAGCTCTCATAGGGCAGTGATTTTGCATTGGGTTGCAAAGTCTGAAGTTCGAAACCACCAACCACTTCTCAGGAGAATGTCAGGGCTTTTTCCTTCTGTAAAGACATACGCTTTCTTTAAGCCACAGGATTCGCGCTACCCCATCCTACAGGGTTGCTGTGAGCCCTCATCTATTCGATGGCAGTGGGTGTATGGACTAAGTTGAAATTCCTTGGCTGACAATTCAGGCAGACAGCTTAGGGTGAGGCTCTGTCTCATGTCTAGACTTTGACAAACGTGACATTCTCATACTCCTCGATGGTTAGGGAAGGTCTGTCCTCACAGTGCCCTGGGGGAAGCATGGAGGGAGATGCAGTATGAATTGTTCAAAACAAGGCTACCACGCAAATGTCCTCCACACTACACCTTCCTTTGGGGACAAGAAGCACTGAAGTACCACTGAGATTCTACCTCCGAATGACAATAGCTTTTTTTGCTCGAGTGAGGAGAATGGAATGGTGTCATGTAGCGAAGCATGTAACAGGGGAAAATAATCTTTCTAGATACCAAGAAGTTTCCTCTAGTTAAGAAGAACGTGAGGACGTAGGGAGATCAGAATGACTATGAATCCTGCTGCCTTTGGCGAGATAGCAACTTAAAAATCAGAAATCTTAATGCAGCAAAGGAAGCAATGCATACACCTGCAGAAAGACAAAGAGCTGAAGCCATTCCAAGGGAGACAAGGTTATTTTCTGAGGATGGAGACTGTTGGATTACGATGAGCCTTTGATGCAACGTCCCACTGCTGCCCAGCCCTGGGAAGCGTACAAGTTACTCCTGATGCCCAGGGAAGGAGACAACAGGAGGCACCAATCAAACTTCCTTTGGGAGAACCTGGTCGCTTCCTCCTTATTGCAGTGATTCCTACCATAGAAACACTGGACTCTAATCTCAGGCTTCGAAAAGGAGATGTCTGATCCTTCTCCAAACCCCATTCTCTGAAAAACATTTATAATTCCATCTCAAAGTCAGCACATAGTATTCTTTTGATATATATGACATTTCCGAGTACATATACTCTTGGGATATGTATTTAAATACATATGGATATCTATACACACATCTATACATAAGAAATATACTTGATGTAAAACGTCACATGAATACTCTATCTACTGTAAATAACCTTTTCTAAATGCTAAAGCTGTGCACAAAATTGCAGATATATTATACGTATATGTATACATTATATCTGCTTACAACCTGGTTAAAATTTAAAAAAAACAAATTAAGTCCACTGTCATCAAATCTATGCCTCATAAAGATCCTAAAGGTCAGAGGAAAACCTCTGCACAGGGGTTTCAAGCCTGAAATCTTTACAGACACAAACTGCCATATCACTCTTCCTCAGAGTGGATGATGGATTTGAACCATGGACCTTTGAGTTGGCAGTTGAGCACTTTACCCATGATCTTACCAGGGCTTCCCTAATACAGTTGAACTAGTTTATTTTTAAGGATTTCTATAAAAGTTCACTGGCTATCTAACTGGATACTAGAAATATTAACACCTTCAATATTTGAAAGAGTCCAGTTGTCTTTGCTACAAAGAGAACTTTCTCTTCTGAACAACAATGATTGTTATAAATTCTGAGCAGACAAATCTGTATGGTTTCTCTAAAAGGTCTTCTGGGATGACAGAGTTCCCATCTTCAGAAGTGCATAATTAGAAATGATCAAAAACAACATTCACATAAAAGAGAACATCAGTCTTATGACATCAGAGGAAGAAATAATTCGGCATATGCCAAGAGTTGAAAAACCAAATTAAACAAACAAACAAAAAAAACAGTACAAAAAAACCTTGTAAAGAAAAATCACACCAGGAAGTCCTGGGACAGAACTCTGGGGGTCAAGAAGAGCTCACAGTGAATAGTCAAAGGCCTTTGAAAGAAAAACCTGGTGAATCAATTCAGAAAAAAAAATTGCCATTGAAAACAGCGTGAAGCACAGTTCTCTGACACACAGATATATTCAGAGTGTGGGTCAAGGATCAGGAACATTAGGATAACCAGTGAACCTAGTAGGAGTGCATACTCAAAGGCCTACCAACAACTTTAAAACCAGAAAGTTGCGGTCAGGATAGAAGGGGAGCCTAAGTAGTCTATTTTAACAACACTGCTGCCCCCCCCCTCCAGGTATCCAAAGTCAGCCTGAGAACAACTGTGAAGAAAAGAGATTTGGGGAGGAAACTCGGTCTTTACCTAGATGCCATACATGAGAAAGGGGCTGTAGCTGTGTGTCTCTTCTAAACCAGGGAAAGATATTTTTGAGGGTGATGCCCATGGAAGGGCACACAACCCTATTATTAGGGGAACTACAACAGTGTACCAGCAATGGTCTGCATTTATAGTGTGTAGTGTTTGCATTTCCATCCCTGCATTGAGAAAACACCACCACATTCTCGTCCAATTGACATTCTTCTAAACAGGAACAATGCATTTCATTGTACATTCATTCTGCTAGTTATTCACAAACAGTTACTGAAGACTGAGAACATTCCAGACATGGCTGGGCTTTGGGGACCCGAGACTAGAGGATGACAAGGTCTCTGCCCCAGAGGGGCTCACAGACTGGAATAACACACTGAAGAATGAAAGTGCCAACTGAAGCAACACGCCGAAAGTCTTTGTGGTAAAATGCAATCAATCAGCCATCAAGCATGGGGTTTGATTCATCCCCGTTTAGTAGGGAAGAAAGAAGGTAGAAATATGGCAAGAGGGAACGCTTCGTCTGCCCGGGGTGGAGGAGGAGAGGGGGAAGATGAAGAAAGGGCACACTCAAGACCTAGAGGGATCATTGTAAGCTAAAACCATTTTAACCACATTCAGACCTGCTTACTAGCATCCTGGAAGGAACCACAGAATCATGAGCCAAAAGCATAGCTTTTGAGGCACCTGGCCAATCCTGTGTTTTGCAGGCAAAGGGACATGCAGAAACTGGGCCAGAAACTCACAAATAAAACAAAATGTATTGAGTGAATCTCTCTTTGTTCTTGAGCAAGATATCCGCATGAGGATAGAAAAATCAACTAACCACAATCCATCTAACCCCTCCATTCATCTAAGTCTTCTGAGTCCCCCAACAGTTTCATTACATGATGACAGTGCGATGCACTGAGGTATTTTCATTATGCAAGGTAATGATGTTATATAGCCTCCCACCTCTTCCCCTAGACCCATGATTTATTTCAGAAACTTCATTTTCTGAAGTGTGATTAGATGCTGAAATATGTTTCAAGTCATTATTAATAAAATTTGTAAGCAATCCTACACATGTACTTAGTTCTTGTTTCCACTACCTGATAAAGCACTGGAAACACTCACTAAGCCAGGAAATGTGAAAGATAACTACTTGGCCAATGGACTGGAAGAGATACATGTAAGTACCCCTTCTAAAGAAAGGTGACCCAACAGAATGTACAAATTACAAAACAGTTTTGTTGGTATCACACGCAGGCAACATTTTGCCGAATATCATTGTGACAGTCACCTAATGTGGTGTCAGTTTGAGGATTAAGAGTGTAGGGATGGAATCTAGCCTGTCAATCTGGGGACAGCCAATGAGAACTCTCTGTGGGCTTGGCTTACTTCTGAGAATTCTGAAAAATCTGGTCATATTTCCGCCTTGCAGGTGAGAGACTCACCTCTTAGTTCCTTGCAGATGCTCCACTGACAAGACACAAGGCTGACATCCTATGAGACATTCTGGAAGAGAAGCTACATGGGCTTACCCTGATGGAACCAGACCTTTGAAGTCGGAAAAGCCACATAGAGACTCTTGTCAGTGTTGAGATGTTTGAGAAGCCACAGAGCGGTCTCTGCCAGCACTGAGGTGCTTCTACCACCACTGGATACATGAGACTCCGTATCCACTGACCTGTGATTATCCTGGCATCATTGCATGTGCTTCATGAATCAGAAGAGGACTTTATATACTGGTATCAGACATATAGGCTAATACCAGACTTACGACCTTGGACTTGACTGGGCTGGGCTGTTTCCTCAATGTTCAAATGCTCTTGTGTATAAACCTCCTCTTATACACATACAGAGTGTGTATGGATTTGTTTCTCTAGTCTACCCAGACTAACACAATCATCAACAAGAGTTGCAGCAGTACACTTAGAGGTGGCTGTCAGAGGTTCAGGATAGATTCAGAAGAAGACTCGAGATGTGGGCTATCAATGGTGATGTTAGGTTTTGCTAGGTTGGAAGCAGAGGACTCCAGAAAGATGTTTACTAGCACTTCACTGACTCTGGCAAGACAGTGATCATAACAAACTATGGATAGCCTGGATAGCCTTCAGAATGACTCCTGCAGAACCTGTAAATGGATCACTAAGCAGTTGTGTGATGAACAGAACAAGGGAGCACTGGTAAAAATCGGAAAAGGCATGCATCAGGTTGTGTCCTGTCCTCTTATTTGTTCAATATGTATGCCGAGAAAAAATCAGAGAAGTTGGATTATATGAAAAATAATGCAGTATCAGGATTGGAGGAAGGCTCACTAACAAACTGTGGTATGCAGATGACACAACCTTGCTTGCTGAAAGTGAAGAGGACATGAAGCATGGTCTTGTGAAGATCCAAGATTACAGCTACAGTATTGGTTAAAACTCAATGTGAAGAAAACAAAACCTTCACAACCAAATTAGTAGGTAGAATCACAATGCAAAAGGAGATTAAAACTGTCAAGGATTTCATCTTGCTTGGATCCATAATCAATGCTCATGAAAGCAAGAGTCAGGAAATTAAAAGGAGAAGGACATCCTACTTGGTAAAGTAGAGGAGCAACAAAAAGGAGGAAGGCCATCGAAGAGATGGAATAACAGTGGCTACAACAGTGGGAGTGAACATGTGAGCAGTTGTGAGGAGGGCACAGAACCAGGCAGTGTTTTCTTCTGTCATACGTAGGGTCATTCTCTATGAGTTGGAATAGACAAGACAGCCTGTAAAAGTAATAACAACAAGATAGAAGGTACCACATTTAGAGTTTTACCTTCACTCATTACTTAATCTAAGCTCAGAAATCCCAATAAAGTCGTGTGGTCATTAGAGCTGTCCAGCCATATTCTGATCCTTTTTCCTATCATCTTCCAAAATTCATGAACTCAGGCATGGACATGTGACTAGTTTTAGTTAGTGAGATGGAGTGGAAGACACATGAATTCCTTTCTGAAAAAAAAGTCTTTGAGACCCAGGGTGTGACCCAGGGTGACCATTCCAGATGGCAAAAATCCAATCATCCTAGGACTAGTGCAATGATGACTTTCAATAACTACTATCAATCCTCAATGGGTATGTGTGATTGAAAAGTCCTTTCATTGTTTTAAATCACAAAGATTTGGGGATGGCTTGCTAATATCTTCATTGATACAGGCACGTATTGATGTTATTCCAATGTTATATGATGTCAATATCGAGAGTTATAATGGCTAAAAATAACTTATTACAATCAGAGTAAATGGATTTTTTAGTTGTTTTAGTGTCCGATTCTCCTGATGTTAGGCACGAGAGAGAGATAGAGAGAGAAGCTAATTCCACCAAATTGGTCAATTGATAATATCAGACGACTAATGATTGATCAGTTTGTTTACACGCATCTAAAGAGATTAAGCATATTTGCCACTGTGACATAGTTGGAATGTGACCAAAGGAAGGACTTTGTCGCTTTAAAGTTTTCACTCTTACTACGATGCTACATTGATTTTATGGGAAAATGCACCCTATGCTAAACTAAAAGCTTTGGTCCCAACCTCACACCTACTAGCAATATACATGAGATAAAAATTTAAACTGTTCAACTTTCTTATTTGTAAAGTTGGAAAACTTACCTTATTGTCCCCACAGGTTTTGTGTTAGACAGGATTCTAAAGAAACAAAACCAGGACACTAATAATTCTCTCTATATATTTATATAGATAGAACAATATCTAACATAAGAAATAAACAGCTAACTAATCTATAAAGCAGCACAAATGGCTCGGTGCAACTCACTTGCATGAGATAGCTAGTCCATCGGCAGTCCTTCGAGTCTTGAGGGTCACTGAGTAGAGCAATTCAGCCTATCCCGTCACAAGCAGCAAATGGCAAAGCAGGTCACCAACAGTCAGCCCGATGTCAGAGTCCAAAAGTCCCCAGCTCAAGAGATGTGTATTCCAGGAGTGTGACGAAACCGGGCTTCAAGGAACCTCAACTCACAGCAACACAGTTCACGGATTAGGTGTTCCATGGGTAGTGTAGCTTGAAGATCGAGGCACAGGACCCACAAGGCAGCCTGCTGGTCCAAAGATCCAAGAGCAAGAGAACCAGGGCGGGGATTATCAAACCATTTATATCTCCGCCCTTCAACTGATCTTCCATTGGCCATGGTGTCACAACAAGCCCACCTATCACAGGTTTCTATGCACAAAGCTGACTTTTAGGGTTTGTGAACCATGCACAAATAGCATTAAAACTTCTAAACAGTAAAATGTCAGATCTGCTACACTTTCTGGGTTACGAGTGACTCTACAAAACAGAAATTATAACTTTATATTATTTAAAAGCTGAAGCTTGTTCAGCTTTTCAACTTCCTAAGAAGAAAAGCATTTTACTTTCACTATTTGCGATTTTTAAAAGATAGTCCTTTAAATTTTTAAAAGAGTCCTTTTAAAATATTTAAAAGATAGTCCTTCTAATTTTCTTTTGATGACAAAATCTGTTTCTACTACACTATATCAACTATGACAGGGGAGTATGTCATATTTGTTAAAAGAATAGGAAATGACAGTTTTCAAATCATAATTGTACCACAAGGTATTAACATGGTTAATATTGTCATGCAAGGAAAATTCTATAGGCATCTGGAGAAGAGAGACATGAGTTTCTGTTGTTGGTGAACAATATCATTGGGCCCATGGTGCTGCTTTAATTTTAGCTGCCCTTCCTTCTCTGTTTTTTTCTGGGGCTCCTAACTTGCTGTGACCTTAGAAGTATGATAACTAAGTAAGTAGGTATACAGAAATTATGAAAGGTCTTTAACAAGTGGAAAAATGGAATTAAAAGATAATGAAATGTCTCCATGGGCATTTTGAAGTTGCCTCTTTTGCAAAGTAAGAGCCAGAGAGTCCCAATGTACAAGAGAATAAAACTCTGCCTGGCTCTAAACCATGATTGTCAGCACGCTTTGGGACCACTGTGACTGTCACTGTGTACTATGAATATCTTACATCCTGGCGTGTGCACCTTCTAGTGCTCCATACCAGATAATATTCTGGGTGTGTGTTGGATAATTTTAAGATCAACAGCCTTTCTTCTTAATCTGATAGTATGATTATTTGAATGCTGTGACAGGTTTTATGCCAACTTGGCTGAGTTGGTATTCTTAATGGGTTGTCAGGGAAGGCCCAGAAATCCCCCCATGCTGTTACCTGACACAATGGAGTCAGTTCCATAGGGGACCCCCCCTTTGAGCAGCTGGTCAGTCCTAAGAAGATTAGGTTCAGGGCAATCCTTCTTACTCAGGCCACAGGCTTGTAGCAATTGAAGGAAAGATTCCTTGAAAGATGGCCTCTAAAATTCCTATAAAATTGGAGATTATATGGAAATACTTATTCAGTTTTATCTAGGTTTGTTTATTTGTTTTTTTTCCCCTGAATCTAGTTCATCTACCTCTGGCACTTTGGACTTGAGCCAACAGCTTGCCAATCCCAGAAACCACCAACGGTCTGTCATTTGACCCAAGTTCTGACCTGAAAACTTTGGATTCATTAGCCTCTGGTTATGGTCCGGGTCTCCAGACACAAGACTGGCAGGATTCATCTGCCTTTACAAGCTGTAACAGTCTTGCTGATCCTGACGTCGCCATTCCTCAAAGCTACACAATCAGGAGAAAGCTCCAGCTGACACATATACCTGAAATTGGATTAGATGGGCCTGCATCTATAATGACATTTTAGTGAAATAAATTTCTCTAAATAGCCCACTTGAATTTCAAAAGCATCTCACAACCAGATCTGATTTATTGAAAACCATTGACAGAAAACCTGAAGAACTGTGCGATGAATTCAAGAGCACTATATATGAAGAAAGTAAAAGGATATTAAGAAGACAGAATGATCAAAGATCAAAGAGGATGTCAGAAGAGACTCTGAAACTTGCTCTTGATCATAGCTACTCTGCAGCATACTCGACTCTTAGAAAAGGAATGAAATGATGATTTAAACAGAAATTTCAAAGGGAGGTTCAAAAGAACAAAGTAAAGTCTTATAACAAAATGTGCAAAGATCTGGACTCGATAAACAAAAAGTGTATTCTTCATACATTCTGCCTATCTTAAGCTGAAAGAACTTAAAAAAAATTCAACCTTAAGGAGAAATATTGAAAGATTTGTTGTTCAAAATATTAAATGGTGCACAAAGCACTAAAAATCAATGGAAGGAATATGGGAAATCAACGTCATGTTTTACAAAGTAGTAGTATATGATCAAGAACCTTCGATAGTGAAGGAAGGATCCGTAGCTGCACTGCAAGTATCAGCACAAAACAAATTTGAAGTAACTGATGAAATAACAATTGAAGTGTTCCAATTATCTGAAGACACACTTGAAGTACTCACTTGCCTGTGCCAAAAAATTTGGAAGACATCTATTTACCTAGACAACTGACAGAAAGCGATTCATATTTATGACCATGCCCAAGAAAGATGACACAACAGAATGAAGCAATGATCAAACGATACTATTATTATCACAAGCAAGCAAACTTGTACTGATATCATTCAATAATGGTGGCAGCGGTACGTCACGAGGGAACTACCAGAAACAAAGCTGGATTCAGAAGAATGTGGAAGACGGGATCTCATTTCTGACATCAGATGGATGTCGGCTCAAAGTAGAGATGGCCAGAAAGCGGTTTACTTATGTTTCACTCACTATGTGGATCAAAACAAACTAGAGGGAGCATTAGAAGAATGAGCATTCCCAAACAGTTCCTTGTGATGTGTGGAATGTACATATGGACTCAAGAGGCAGCTGCTTAACAGAACAAGGGAACGTTAAGTGGTTTAATATCAGGAAAGGTGTTCATCCTTTTACCATATTTATATAATCCATACACTCAGAAAATAATCCAAGAAGATGAATTACATAAAGAAAAATGTGGCCGTAGACTGGAGGAAGACGTAATGATAACTTATGGCATAGAGATGGTACACCATTGCTTACTGAAAGTACAAAAGACTTAAATCATTAGCTTATGGTGATCAAGGGCTACAGCTTTCAATATGGATTGGAACTCAACGCAAAGAAAATCAAAATGCCTCTGCATATCTATCTAGATAAGATAGGAAGGATAAACAATACAGAGGAGAAAACAGTGGGATTGATGGTTCCAGGGGATAAAGGAGAGGAGAACACAGGGGTAAAGGGGGGGGGGGTGTAAAAAAAAAAACCACCCAGGATAAGGGAACAACAAGTGATCTAAAATTGAGGGCAAGTAGGGCATAGGATGCCTGATAAGGCTTGATCAAGGGCAATGCAGCTGAATTACTGAAACCCAAATGAAGGCCAAACATGATAGTGGAACAAGAGGAAAGTAAAAGGAAATAGAGGAAAGTACTAGGAGGCAAAGGTCAATTACAGAGGCCTAAGTACAAGAAGGTACATTTGTAAATATAGTTATATATAACTATAGGGAGATAAATGTACATATATTTATAGGTTAAGTATTAAGGTAGCAAATGGACATTGAACCTCCATTCAAGTCCTCACTCAATGCAATAATACTTGGTTCTAATAACCCAGCATTCTGTGATGCTCACCTTTCCAACACAATTGCTGAAGAAATATGGGTGCATAAGCAAATGTGGTGAAGAAGGATGATGGTGCTCAGCTATCAAAAGATACAGTGTCTGGAACCTTAAAGGTTTGAAGATAGACAAGTGGTCATCTAGCTTAGAAGGAACCAAGCCCAGAAAGAAGCATACTAGCCTGTGTGATTATGAGGTATTGATGGGATCAGGTATCAGGCATTAAAGACCCAGAACAATTAATCATATCAACGTGAATTAGGGGGATGCAGAGTGAAGACCCAAAGTCCATCTGTAGACAATCGGACACCCATTTACAGAAGGGTCACAAGGAACAGAGGAGCCATTCAGGGTGCAGCATAGCACTGATGAAAGACATAATTTTCCTCTAGTTCTTTAATGCTTCCTCCACACCACTATCATGACCCCAATTCTACCTTACAAATTTGGCTAAACCAGAGCATGTACATGGGTACAGATAAGAGCTGGAAGCACAAGGAATCCAGGACTGCTAAACCCCTCAGGACTAATAATGAGGGTAGTGATAACAAGAGGGTAAGGAGAAGGTGGGGGGCAAAATGGAGGACCAATCACAATGATCTATAAGGGGGACAAACAATAGACAAGTGGGTAAAGGGAGACAGTGGTTAGTGTAAGACATGTATGTATGTATGTGTGTGTGTGTGTGTGTGTGTATATATATATATATATATATATATATATATATATATATTCCAAGGTTTCATAGAGGGGCAGAATGAGCTGATACCAAGGGCTCAAATAGAAAGAAATTTTTTTGAAAATGATGATGGCAACATATGTACAAATGTGCTTGACATAATGGACATATGTATGGATTATGATAAGAGCTGTATGAGCCCTGTGTCAGTCCGGGTAGACTAAAGGAACAAATTTCAAAGCCACGCATATAGATATAAGGAATGGGTTTATATTCAAGGGGAACAGGACATTGAGAAAACATCCCAGCCCAGTCCAGCTCAAAATCATAAGTCCGATATTAACCCATATGCCTGAAATCGGTCCATAAAGTCTCCTTCTGACTCACGAAGTCACAGGTCAGTGGCTACAGAGTCTCGGCACCAACAGGGGTCTCCCCATGTCTCCTCACTTCCAGGGCTCAGGGTCCATCAACAGCGTCCCGTGGTGGCAGAAACAATTCATCACTGGAAGAGGCCTCCATGTGTCTGCCCCAGCCTCAGAGGTCCAGTTTCATCAGGGCAAAGCCGTGTGGTTTCTCCACCGGCTACTCCAGCCTCCCAGACGCCGCCATTCTGTGTTGCCTGTGATTAATCATCTCTGAAACTATCTCTCAACAACTGGGGAAGAGAGCTTCTCATCTTCACGAGGGAAATATCGTGAGGTTTCCCAGGAGTCTCAGGTGAAAGCCATGCCCACACAGAGGCCTCATCAGCTACTCATTGGCTATCTCCAGATTAACAGGCTAGACTCCATCCCTACATTTCAATCATAAAATTAACATAGGTACATGACTGCCACAAGCCCCCACTAAAATAATTTTTAAAAATTTTTAAAGAAAAGAAAACCAAATTCCTCACAACTAGACTATGCTATGTGGAAAAAAGATAGATGTTGTCAAGAATTTCATCTTGCTTGGATTCACAATCAATGCTCATGGGAACAGTAGTCAAAGGATCAAAAGGTCATGTTGCATTGGTTAAATCTGCTGTAAAAGACCTCTTTAAAGTGTTGGAAAAATAGGATGTTACTTTAAAGAGACTAAGGTTTGCCTGATCCAAACTATGATATTTACAATCACCTCTTATGCATGTGAAAGCTGAACACTGAAAAGGGAATTATCGATGCACTTGAATTATGGTGCTGGTGAAGAATATTGAAAGTACCATGGACTGCAAGAAGAACAAACAAAACTGTCCTGGAGAAACGACAGCCAGAATGCTCATTGGAAGGGAGAATGGTGAAATGTGGTCTCACGTACCTTGGACATGTTATCATGAGTGACCATTACCTTGAAGAGGACATTATGTTTCGTAAAGCAGAAGGGCAGTGAAAAAGAGGAATACTCTTGAAAAAAAATGGATTGGCATGGTGGTTGAAAAAATGGGCTCAAACATTAATAATTGTAAGGTCGATTTAGCACCGAGCAGTATTTCACTCTGCTCTACATAGGGTTGCTATGAGTAGGAGGAACCTAACAGCACCTAACAACAACAACAACATATTTATCTAAACACATACGTCCATGCACACGCACCCCTCCATTTTTTTTTTAGAAAATGCAGTCTAACACAAATGTCAATGGCACAGTTTCCAGGCTCATGGCAACATGGAAGCTACCACTGTAAATCAAAGGACAGATGAGTGGGGATGCAACAGGGTAAACATAAACTCTGTGTTTGTGACATATATTTCACCTGTTTGCTGACTTTTGTGCCTATTTTCTCATTTTGCTGTGCTCTTAATAATTTGACAAATTTCTAGTGAATGTGGATTGTGTTGGATAAAGGCTTCAAATGGTTAATGAGCTTTGCAGATGTACTATGAGCACAAGGGGGAAAAGTCAGTGAGAGCTTTTACATTCCCATGCATACAGGCTGTGTCAATTTCTAAAAGGAAAATTATGATCAAATGTGTACAGGAGTCACTGTGCTTTGCATTTGAAAGGAAGTATGATGGTACTTACAAGCACATTTAATCATGTGGCATCATCTTTACTGAAAATAGTAATCTGAAAATTAAACTAGCAATAACTTAGTCATAATAATCCTGTTGAATGCTTTTTACTCCAGACTTCCCAAATATTTCATGTATTGGATATTTTGTAGATACTGGTGGGTTTCTGGAAACAACTTAAATGCCATAATTGCATTGAGTATTTTAAGATTTTATTTTGAAAAAAATTATTTTGGAAGAAGTTTATGTTGCTGTTTTCTTAATGAAAGATATAGTTTAATGATATTTCTATAATAATTGCATAGAAATTCCCAATAACATAAAATAAATAAAAGTTTAAGAGGAATTAGTTCCAGATGACACATATTTAACTCTTGTATAAAGACTCAAAGATTCTATTTGGGAGAGTGAAGTCATATGGGAAATAGAAGAATTTTATCTTTCTTGTATCCACAGTCAATGCTCATGGATGTAGGAGTCTAGAAATCAAAATAGTCAAGAAAGAGTATATTGCATTTGGCATATTGCTGTTCTGCTACACAAGACCTTTTTAAAGCATTGGAAAGCAAGGATTTCACTTTGAGGACTAAGACATGCTTGACTCAAGCTATGGTATTTTCAATCACCTTATGCATGTGAAAGATGGACACTGAATAAGGAAGACCAAAGAAGAAGTCGTACATTTTAATTATAGTGCTGGTGAAGAATATTTAAAGTACTATAGACTGCCAGAGAAAAAACAAATGTAACTTGGAGAAAGTAAAGCCAGAATACCCTGGCTCTAGATATAATATTCAAAAACTCTATGGTAACAAATATTGTTCCAGAAACAGAAAAATAAGCCAAAGTGGCTGAAGCGTAGAGAGGAGGTGAATGACACAAGCTGAAATTGAAGAGATGGGCAAGTGGTTGATCCCAATGTCCTACATAAGAAACATGTGGATTGCCTAATGTGTTTGAGCAGGTTAATTGCAGAATCTGGCATGCAAGTATCACTTTGGAGTCTGGGAGAATAATGGACTATAAATTGGCCAGCACATAAATAAACAAGAAGCAGACCAGATGAGAGATTATGGATTTTTAAGGCTCTCCTTATGACAGAGAATGTTGAGAAAAACAGAACCACATTATACAGTCTAATGTAACAGTGGAAGGCAATAATTAATGACATTTTCCAATCACTGGCAAAGGGAATGGTTGGGCCATTTATGAAGCTAAGTCACAAAATAGTACTACCACAGTGATCTTTATTAAACAGAAATAGCAAAACTGAAGCTAGTTTTCTCAACATATCCTCCAGTTAGGATTTTAAGTATCTGAAGGTGGCATTCTATGTCTCCGTCTCTTCCATGAATTTACATCCCACTTGAATTTAGAGACTGTATTGAAATCAAGATATGACGCACTAAAAAAGAATCAATGAGGACAAGATGAATTGTGGGATGACATTAAAAACATCAGACACATAAAAAGAAAAAAATCACTAAAGGGGCAAAAGAGATCAAAGTGGATGTAATTAAAAAACTCTGAAACTTGCTCTTGGGTGAAGAGTAACTAAAGCAATTGAAAGAAATGATGAAATCAAATAGCTGATCTGAAGAGTTCAAAAGACAGCTTGAGAATTTAAAGCATTAAAATGAAGTATACAAAATCCTAGAGCGAGAAGATCAAAAGGGAAAAACGTTCAGAAAATTTCAAGCCAAAAGAACAAAAAGAAGAAGCCGAGTGTCATGTTGCACCCCTGAAGTCTATGAGGGCAATACTGAATGATGCGGAGCAGACTCAAAGAAGACAGGAGGTTTAGACAGTAATGGCACCAAAGAACTGACAGTCACACAGCTATTTCAAGAAGCAGCCTATAATCAAGACCTAATCGCATTGAAGGGAGACGTTTAGGGTGTACTGAAGGCATGAGTGAAAAGCAAAACTACAGCAACTGACAGTATTTCAACTCATCAACTTTCAAGAAATGGGTAAAGGAATGTATCACACCAATTATTCTCTAGTCTATACTGAGAAATTTAAAAGAGGGATACCTGGCTTCCTGACCAGAAGTGATTCATCTTTCTGCCTATTTCAATGAAAGGTGATACAACAGGAAAGAGAAATTATTGGAAAATATCATTCGTATGACATGCAAGTAAAATTTCACTGAAGTTTTTTTTTTAATGTTTATGACGGAACATCAATAGGCAGTTGTCAAAAACCCAGACTTTTGGCATTCAGAGGACATAAAATGTGTAATATCACTGCTAATATTGGATGGATCATGGCTGAATGGAGAATACCAGGAAGATGCTTACTTGTGCTTACTGGATTTGCAAACTGTGTGGATCATAATAAACTATCATAAAAAATGGAAATTCCACAACACTTAATCATGCTCATGTAGAATCTGTACATAGACACTAAAGCAGCTGCTTGAACAGAACAAAGAGGAGACTGTCTGGTTAAAAATCAGGTAAGGGGCTGAGCCCCAGTGGCATAGTCATTGTGCGTGGGACTGCGGTCCACTGGGATGGAGGTTCAATACCAGAAGTGGCTCCACAGAAGCAAAGTCTGGACCTCCTACTCCCACCACCAGAGGGCAGTGATGCCCCCCCCCAAAAAAAACAAAAAAAATCAGGTAAGGTGCACATCAGAGTTCTATCCTTTCAACATCCTTCAATCTGTAGGCTGGGTGAATAATCTGAGATGCTGGATGACCGGTATAGGATCCAAAAGAGATGACAATGATGGACGTATTACTGCTTCATCCCATCTTCAAGAGAGATGAACAACAGAAATGAGGGTGAAGGGAAACAGCAGTCTGTGTAAGATATGAAAATAATAATGTATAAACTATCAAGGGTTTATGAGGGAGGAAGGAAATAAATGAGGAACTGATAATCAAGGTTCAAAGAAAGAAAATGTTTTAGAAAGGATGATGGGAACATATGTACAAGTGGGCTTGACACAATGGATGTGTGGGATTGTTATAAGAGCTGTAAAAGCGTCCAATAAAATGATTTTTTTAAAAGCCAGTGGACAAAGAGTACTCACCCTTTAGGAAAATTGTCTCCACATTTTCTGGGAATCCTACTACCTGTGGTAAGTCATTCTTAAGTAAAAAAATACTCAATGAGGAAATACAAAATTTTAAATAACAAATTTACTTAGAAGCTTGATGAAGAACGTAGGAAATACAATGAAAGGTAGCAAAATTACATTACAAAATGCCTTCTTCATGAAAATATGTATCACAGTGTAAGTCATATAAAGCCAAGGAACTAATTAAAGTTTATGATTATTTCTACAAAACAAAGAAAAAAAACATGGCATCCGAATTGGAGGAAAATTTATTAATGATCTGCTACTTGAAGGTGACACAATCTTGTTTGCTGAAAGCAAGGAGAATTTGAAGAATTTGCTGGTGAAAATCAAGAACTACAATTTTAGTATGGATTGCAATTCAGCTGAAGGAGACCTCACAACTGAGTAGTATCGTGAAAATTAAGAAAAGATGGAAGCTGTTAAGGATTTCACGTTTGGTCTCTACAACCGATAGAGCAGTCAGGAAATGAAACAATGCATTGCATTTAGACACTCTGACGCCCAAGACCTCTTTGACATGCTGAAGACGGCACTGTAGAGACTAAGATACGCCTGCACAAAGTCATAATATTTTCAATCATCTCATATACCCATGAAAGCTGAATAACGGAGAAGAAAGACCACAGAGGGATTCTGTATTTGAATTCTGGTGCGGGCAAAGAATACTGACAGTACCACAGAGTCCCAGAAGAGCAAATACATATGCTGTGAAGGGAGAACATTCAGTAATATTCTCTCTCTCTCTTTAATTAAATCATCTTATTGGGGGCTCATACAACTCTTATCACGATCAACACATACATTAATTGTATGCAGACCATATTTGTTGCCATCATCACTCTCGAAATATCCTTCCTTCTACTAAGGACCCCAATATCAGCTCCCCATATTTCCCCTCCTCCTCCTTCCCCCTCCCCCACGATAATAATTAATAATTAATAATTAATATTCCCCCATATTTCCCCTCCTCCTCCTTCCCCCTC
>PVJH01028210.1:0-27069 GCA_004026705.1 Nesogale talazaci
CCCATTACTATTAAGTCCATTCTGAGTCATGGTAACATGTGAGAGTAGACCTCCTTTATAAGGATGGGTTGGCAGTGATCTTTATGGGTACCTTAGCCAGACTGGTCTTCCACTGTGCCTTTGGCGAGTTCAAACGACAACCTTCCTGTAATAGTCAAGTGCTGTTTGTGTCACCCAGGATATTAAAGAAAGGATAAAAGTCTCCAAAATAAACTCACTGTCAGAGAGTTGATTCTAACTCATGACAACCCTTTAGGACTCTCTTTCTGAGATTGTCATTCTTTAAGGCCATGGTCTCGTTTTCTCCCTGCTGAGCAGCTGGTGGTTTTGAACTGTGGACCTAGCAGAAATTACTGTTCCACCAGGGCTCCTGAATAAATTAAAGTGGGTGTGAAATCATTAAAATGATTAGTTTGGGGATATACTTTTAAAATAAAAGTGAAATCATAGACCAGTGTTCTCTTTCTTTTTTCGTAAAAAAAAAAAAATCAATAAATTAAGTAAGCTTTAAAACGTTCAGCCTACTACAAGTCTTTTCATTTAGAAGATACTATTTGACACCATTTAGTTAGTGGTGAAGTTACACAAGTTTTTATATCTGAGAGTTTGACAGAAGATAAAAACCTATCAGAAATGTAAATAGACAATGCCCTTTTCTTATTCTTGTTTTTCCTCTAGTAGTGCTTAGGCACTAAAATGACCATAATTAATTTCAAAAAATAATTCTTATAGTTACAAAGGAATATACACCTTTTTACATATGTTTCTTTATTTTTTTGTAATTAATTTATTATTGCTCATGTGTTGAGAATATCTTCAATGTGTCAGAAACTGTATTTGGGAATGAAGACTGAATATATCTTGCTTTCCAGAATGCTACAATCTCATTCTTTTTTCATAAATCAAAAAGGTAAATTCTGCTTCTGTAAGAAAATCTTACCTCCCAACAATATGACTTGGAATTCACTTCACTTTTCCTTTGTAGAACTATCCAAACATGGTGAGAGTGCAGAAAGACACTCAAACAGTAATTTTAAGCACATTCTATAACTTACACATCCTGGTAACTGAAAAGTTCTCTATTTTGTTTTCACACTAAAAGACAGGGAAGTGTTTGGAAGGAATAAGGTCAGAAGTGCTATTACTGCCTATTAGTTAACCATTCCTGACTGCCCCTTCCTATGGTAAAATGATTTTTGTCAGTTATGCCATGTTACTACGTACTATGTTTGTTTCATAATAACTCTGTTATCATCCATGATCTATGTGTCAGTCTCAGTAGGCTAGAGAAACAAATTCATAAACACGCACATGTATATAAGAAAGAGGTTTATATACAAGAGCAATTGAGCATTGAGAAAACACTCCAGCCCAGTCCAGAATAAGTCTGTAAACCTGATATTAGCCCATATGTCCAGTATCCTTCTATAAAATCCTCTTCAGACTCATGAAACACATGCAGTTACGCTGAATGCAGGAAGATCACAGGACAGTGGATAAAGTGATTGGGTCCAGTGGCATTGTGAACATCTCAGCACTGGCAGGGGTCTCTGCATGGCTCCTGGGCAAACATTCTCACTCCCTGCAGAAAGTCTCCCTCCCTGCTAGGCACTCCTTCTGATAGGACATAGGGAGCTTTGCTAGATTCCTGGAACCTGAAGGAGCCATATGGAGAGCCCTGTCAGTGTTAAGATGCTTCTGCTGCCACTGGATCCACAAGACTCCTCACCTACTGGCCTGTGACCTTCCTGCATTTGACATTATTGCATGGCTGCCTGAGTCTGAAGAGTAATTTAAGGATGAGTGTTGGGCTTATGGGCTAATATTGGATTTATGGACTTGATAGGGACTGGGATGGGATTTGTTCTTAATGCACAATTATTCTTTTATACAAAGTTCTTTCTTACACATGTATGAGTGCCTATGAATTTGTTGTCAGGTTTGTCAGGTGATCCCTGACTAACACACTTGATAAAGTAAAGGAGTAGTGAAAAGTTAAAAAGCCCCTGGACAAGATGGATTGACACTGGGGTGGCAAAAGTAATGTCGAACAACACAATAATTGTGAGGATGTTACAGAACCAGGTGGATTTTCATTCTGTTGTACTTAGAGTAACTTTGACTTGGGACTGATGCAATGGCACTTCATAGCTATAGCTGTATAGACAAAGGAGTGCCCACCCCCACCCCCCAAAACAAGATGGAGAGCTGGCCAGAGCTTTTGTAATATCCCTTTTTCCCATTAGACAAGCATCCAGAAACTCACTCTGACTTAGTACACCTAGTGGCGTTCCCTGGGAAGGTTCTTTCTGGTCTGCTTTTTCTTAAAATCAGTTTCACATGAGCCTTGTTATCTGTGATGGCCGATTTAAGAGAACAATGTGCAGCTGTGAAATTGTGTTTCCGCTTAGGAAAAAAAATGCCACAGAAACTGTTATAATATTGAACACACCTTACAAGGACAGTGCAATGGGAAAAACTCAAGTGTGCAAGTGGACTTTCATTTCAAAAACGTGAAACATCTATTTAGGAGAAACCACATTCTGGATGTCTATCAACTTCCTGAATGGACAAGAAGGTCAACTTGTAGTGCATTTGGAATGTGTTCCTCCAGGTGAGACTGCTGAGCAAGCTTTCTATTTAGACGTTCTGAAAATAATAGCATAAAAGTCTGCAACACGAAAAGGCCTAACACAAAAAGTCGGGGGACTGTTTTTACCACCAGTTCCAACGTACCAGCTCACATAGCCATTTCAGTGTGCCAATTTGTGGCCAAAACAGCATACTTCTCTTGTCCCATGCACCTGACTCACCTGATCTTGCCCCAAGAAACTTCTTTTTGCTTCTTCAAATGAAGAGGGGCATGAAAGGACAATGATTTTATGACACTGAAGAGGGCAAGAATAAAAAGGAGGGAGGTTCTGTCAGCCATCAAACAGCCATCAAACAGGTGAATTTGAAAAGGTGATCTGGTTGTTTTGAAAAAAATCTGGGTTTTTTTGATTGGGTCTACCCTCTTGTATATGATATTATTATCTAAGCAGTGTCTTAAACGTCTTATCACTGGTCCTGGGTTGCATCAATCTTAGGTGTATGAGCATCAGAGCTAAAATGAATAATAATAATAATAATAATAATATCATATACAAGAGGGTAGACCCAATCAAAAAAACCCAGTGAGCTCTGCCAGCTTGGGTGCTGTGGGTAACTATCATAAGAGAAATACCAATCCCAGTGATATGTGAATGGCATGTGACTTGACTCTGAATAGCTTGCTCCATGAAGAAAGTAGCATGGGGCTGTCATGAATTATGCCCAGAAAGTTGCTTGTGGGCCTTGACCATTAAGAGAGGAAGCGCACATAAGAATATGAGTGTGTTTCTTCTTCCACAACAAATAATATTTCCAAGATCTGTGTGAGGGAACTTTTAAAAAGGAACAAAAATCTCATTAATTTTAGAATGGGAACTAAAACTTAGTGAAATTATTATATTGACACTAATGAAACTCTTCTACGTGAACTATCAACCAGGAGAGTATTGGGGGCTATAGTCAGGGTTAATTATTCCATTAATTTATAACGATTGTGTTAACTCATGACAACTTGAAAATGCAACAAAGACAAAATAATTCCTTTATTTTGTATAATACCCTGTAACTCAAAGGAAGTCCCACCTTGATCAAATACTATGTCAAGAAGTGCCCCAAAACTGGTGTTTGTTCCCACATATAAGCCTCCTGGCTACTGTGTTTGTGTTCTTTTCCTATCATTGCAGAATGAATGCATTCCTACAGTTCTTTCTAAAAGCATACAAAACATCTCAACTGCTGCCACGCAGTCTCAAACTATTCATCCGAATCACTCTCTTACATATTGGGGACTTTCCATGGTACTTCTTAATGGCTGCCACCTTCTGTGTTGCTATTTTGGTGCAAGTTACCATCACTAGCTTCTCAGACCCATGTGGCTTGGCACTCTGTAGTGAATGGCCATCCACAATATCCCGCATATTAGGAAAATAATTGATTCCAGTTGTTTTTCTATTTTATATCATCAAAGTCATTCAGATTCACCAAAAACTCTATGAAAGTGTATAAAACTTCCCTGTAGGATTGTCTAGACTATAACGTTTATAGCCGGTATAGTGAGTTAGGTGATGGGCTGCTAAGCCCATGATTGGTAAGGCAAACTGAACAGTTTTTTGTGAGGGAGGAAGATGTAACCTTCTGCTCCTGAAAACACTTAAGAGTTTTGGAAACGCAATGTCTGTTTCTGCAAGTCCGAATCAATTCAATAGCAATAGCTACTGGTCTGAAGTGTAAACTTCAAAGTGTAAACTTCAGATGGCCAGGTCTTCCTTCCCAAGTTACGCTGGAGGGTTTGAGTTGGCAACTTTGTGATGAGTACATAAGTACGTGACCGCTGTGCCATGGATCTCTTGGATCCCAGGGTGGGAGCCCTGGTGATGTAGTGGTCACGTATTGGGTTGTGAGTCACATGGTTGGCAGTTCAAAAGAACCAGCTGTACCTGGGAGAAAAACTGCACTTTCTACTCCTGTAAATGGTTCCAGTCTCAGAAACCCACAGAGGGTCACTATGAGTCTGCCTTGACTCCATGGCTGTGAGTGCGGTTTTTTCCATTTATAGCTTTCCTTAGTGTCATCAGATATTTTAGTAATATACATTTGAACTACTAGAACTTTAGATGAGCCTCTCCTTTCTTATAGGACTTATTCTCCTTAGATAAATTATGTGTGCTTCAACTCTTTCTTCCTTTGGATTCCTCAACTGAGATCGCTTGATCCCTAATGAAAAAGTGATGCCTCTATCCATGGTTCTTTTAGCCCTGCTAGACATATTTGAGTCCAGGGAATGTTCAATTTTTCCTGTCACATTTGCAATTTATTATGTTACCATGGTGGTGAACGTGTATAATAATGGCGGGGGTGGGGGCGGGGAGAAATGTGCATAGCTGATATAAGAAATGTTGTGATGTTCAGGTAAATTGCCTAGCTGTGTAGGCATTTAGAATCCAAAGATAATTGATAGTGAGCCCCATTGGCATAGTGGTTGAGTGTGGAACTGCGGCCCACTGGCTTGGCAGTTCAAATTCAGCAGCAGCTCTCTAGGAGCGAGGCTGGGCCTCCCACTCCCACCAGAGGGCAGTGATGCAAAAAAATTAAAATTGATGGAAAGTCATTTATCTCATCGCCTATTTTTGCAAAGATAGACCTAAACATTTACCAAGAACTGACAGATTTATGTCAGAGATATGTCTGTAAACATCTTACAAGATTGTGTGGGGCATGATTAAAGATGAATATTTTTAGTTTTTTAATGATTTTTGTCAATTACTTAGTAGTTACTGTCCTTGAATGCTTACTAGATTTTCATTTATATGGAACAGAAATACATTTGCACATATTATAAAATATTAAAAGAGAAGAATATTCTCTTTACAGCACCAGACCCAAGGGGAACACTGAGGAAATTTACAGAATTTAATGGGGGCTCTGTTGAAATTGAAATGGAAATGTAACTCCTTTACTAACTCAGCAACTTCAAAGTATAAAAGAAAAATAAAAAATTGGATAGAAAAGAATGGATCTCATTGACTTCCTTTGTCCATTAGGTTTCTTAAAAATTTTACTCCTTAGGCAGTATGTGTGTGTTTTAATAATCTCAATCACCAAGAGAAAACTGACTCTCCTCAATTCTTACTTTTCCCCCAAGAATTTATTGGATTTGCACATAAACTAAAATGCAATGTGACTACAAACCCTGGAGCAGTATGAACTGGATGATACCAATTTTAACTGAGATGGGAAAAGGAAGATTCTTGAGCAAAGGCCTCCAACTCAGATGTGTGCAATAGAGCAGCCAGTTAAACAAGGAAAAGAGCTGTTATATTTACCAAACAAGCTCCTGCTTATCTCTAATAAATTAATATTAAAAAATGCTGCATTTTCTAGACCAGTTAGAAATTTATATTTTTTTACCCCTTAAAATTTCATTTATTCTGAAATGTTGTCTACTTCTTTTTCAAAAATGGTGCAAGCCCCAGCCCTAACCATTTTGACCATTTGTCTGGAGAAATGGAAAACTAATTTAAGGGGTGCTGAAGAGACAAAAGTAACAAAGTGGTTAAACACTGTACTCTTAACAAAAGGCCTGTGATTGAAAATGTACAGACCCTTCATGGGAGAAAGATACAGGAGCCTGTTTTTCTAATGGCGTGTAGTCTTGTGGGTGAGTTCTATCTGTCCAACAGAGATAATATGAGTTGGAGAAAATTCAATGGTAAAGGGTTTTGTTTTCTTTCTGGATTTGTAGACTGATATGAGCACACTTGAAATAGGAAACTGTGGTGAGAAATTTGGGGATTTCGAGGAGAGGAAGCTCTGTGGAAGAAATGTACCATCATTGACCTCAAGGTTGGCGGTTCAAACTCACCCATCACTTCCTAGAAGAAAGATGTGTCTTTCTGATTTCTGAAATATTTGTGGTATCTGAAACCCTACATAAGGTTCCTGTACAGATGAATGGGAGCTCTGGTTGCATAGTGAGTTTCATTTGGGGCTGCTAGCTCCAAGGTCATCAGTTCAAAACCTCCAGCTGCTCCAAGGGAGAAGATAGGCTTTCTACTCCCATAAAAATTGATAGTCTCAGAAATCAATAGTAGTTCTACTCTGTCTCATAGGATCACTATGAATCAGAATTAACTCCCTGTCACTGGCTTGGAGGCTTGGGGTGTGTTATCTGAATCCATTTGATAACAATGAGTTTGGCTTGGGTGGTAAGGTCAAAAATATATCTATCATGCATATATAATTGTCACCTTGTATGGAGTGAAAAGAAATAGTCTTACTCCAGCAAAGTCCCTTAAACCTACAATAAATATAGTTATCCAAAACACTGACCATTTTTGAGTATATCTTATGGTCAAGATAAAAACTTAAAAGAGATGTATTTTAAAATTTTGAGTATATTTTGAAATATTTATCTATCACAGTTTGTGCCCATTTTGTTCTCATCAGGATAACATGAAAAATAAATCCAAATACTTAATTTAAATATGTAGCCATTATAATCATCAAAATATAGCTAGAAAGGGTATATATGTTAATAAAATAGTTTTAAAATCAGAAGAAATGAGTGAGGTTGTACAATTGTGCATTTTCATTGCTTAATTCCATTTTTTTGGCATCACTGCCCTCTGGTTGTTGTGGGCGCTACCCAGTGCTGCTCCTGAGAGCCACCGCTGGATTTGAATCGCCAAGCCCTCAGGCCACAGTCCTGCATGCTTAATTCCATTTATAGTATTATATAAGCTCTTCTTTTTATGATAGATGGGTAAGCATATCTCAGAGAAGTTAAAGGTATATTGCATTAACTGCAACTTGTCATAATTAACTAGCCAATGGCATTTTAAGATAAAATCAACCCTAGACTTGGAAGCAAAATGAACTTCTTTGACCTCATAAAACATCAAGAAAATTCAAATGAGTTCTTATTTTGAGGTCAGTTGCCAGATTGCTATTATCAAAGCCAGTATGTACACCTGCTGTCAATTTATTGACAAAAAAGATAGTTACTATTGTTATGCTGGAGGCTTAACTCAGCTTAAAAATGTTGCATTTCCTTTCACTCATATTGAAAATTAGACTTCAACAATAATTAGATCATTTTTAATCATAGACTTTGATTAAGCCTAAAGAATTCTTCAAAAAATTAAAGAAACTGGTATCTAGTCAGAAAACAGAATGTCCCCATTTCTTTTTATTCATAAAGGTGTTTTGATCAAAGAACTTCAATTATAATTAAATGGAAAAATAACTCAATAAGAAAAAGATCTTGCATTATAACCATTTTTGATACACGAATAGTAGTTGTCTTGATTCTTTTTAGTGCAAGAAATATTGTTTTCCTTTTTAAATTGCATGGGACTTTATAATGTTTCACAAACCAAAATAGAGTCTCATATCTTACTCAAAAGCTCTTATTTATTTTACACATGTTACTGTTTTCCTCTAATCTCTGGCCTACTTGATGAAAAAGCATGAGAAGTTTCAGCATTTTATTGGTGAGGTGCAGTGAATTCCTTGTAATAGTAGCTCAATATTCTTTTTAAACTTTTTGCTTATTTATTTATTTATGTTTAACTCACTATTTTTGATGTGCCAATAGTTTCTAAATTTTGAAAATGAAACTCTTCATGAAATTAGAATTAGTTGTCCCTTAGAAAAGGAACTGGTTCTATAAACTGACATAATGTGGACAAAACCATTTTTGCAATATTTACAAGAGAGAACCCAGAGGGAAAACTCACACAGCCTGAGATACTGGATAGTGCCTATTAAAGGTAGTGGCACTTCTGTCATGTCTTGAAAATTTTCATCACAAAAAGGAAAACTGAGCTTGTTTGGAGAATAAAAAACAGACAGATACCAAGTAACTTGTTTTCAAATGCAATACTAGGAAAGGACTGCTCAAAGTCCCAGCCATGAAAGGACAAGAGATTACAAAGCAAGTTAAAAGACTTAAGATAGCAAGTGCTAGCCAGTGAGACAAAAGGAAGAGTAGACTAATTTGAATGACTTGAGCATGAACTGTAAATAAATCATTGCATTGATTAGTTTTAAGAATACTTTCACGATGTATTCCAAAGACAAAAAGAAAAGTCTTTGAATTTGGATAATAAATATTATCAGCTAGGACAGTGGACAAAAAGAATGCAGGGGCAGGAAGCCCCCCAGATTATAAATGAGGTTCATTTCTGAACGTGTCTTCAAGTGAAATTTGTATGTAAGTCAGAAGTGCAACCAGCATTTATGTTTCTCCCTTTTAGTGCTGCAAGAAAAGACTCAGGAGCTTTCAAATGGTTTAAAAGCTGCACTTGCAGTGAAAGTTGATTGTGACAAATAGTTTGTTGTCAGGGCTGCTTTAAAAGCTTCAAAGGGAGGACACATTTCTGTAACATCCATGATCAAGTATTGATTGCTCTTGTATTAGCAGTTTGTATTATCCTAGCATCTCCCTATTGTTCCAATAGGAGCACAGCTTTTAAAAAACGTATGATTCATTGTGTCCTGGGACAGACTATAATATCTGTGAAAAAAGGTCACCATAAACATACTAACATATCCATCAAATGGTCTGTAAGAAAGCAAACTATTGAAAGGCAGGCATCGGGCAAATCGGAGGATGATCCAAGGCACCACGTGGCTCAAGACAAGAGTTAGGATCCCATAGGCGTGACTCCCATGGAGAATGGGGTCATGGAGATGAAGGAATGGAACATGTTCCTGTGAGATTCAAAATGTATTTGTTGGTCCTCCCCAAATTTCCCTTTCTTGCATCCAGACTCAGACTATTGTTTCTATTATTAACTACCAGTGAGTCAGCAGCAGGGAGACCCCATCAACAATAGGACACGTGATCCAGTCCTGAGTCCATGAAAATATCACTGCTAGGTTTGGTCCACATATTGAACATCAGTTTCAAACAGGAAGATTCATTAATGCTGTGACAGAAAGGTAAAATTAGTCAATTAATGACATATATATCTTTTGCTAAAAGCATTTAGATCAGTTGCTTCCTCTTAAATAAGATGACTACTTTGACTACAAACATTGGTAAATCAAATTATATTTGCATGTTCTAGAATAAGTACATTCTTATCTAGACTACCCCTGTATTCTAATGCTGGCAATAAATGTATTTAAACAGTTTTTAAACATATAAAATCATACCTATGGTGTTCAAACAGAGAAATGACTAATTTTCTAACATGTGATGTATGACAAACTATATTATAAGCCATATGTGCAAAATTATTATCATACACATACAATTATGAAAAGGTTTTGTAAAGAAGCTAATTCTTGAAATTACTGAACCAGAGGAAATCAGAGAAAACCGAGATCCAGAGTGGCATTTACAATTCAGAATTAATGAAGAGCTATTGTGCTCTAACTGGAAATGTCAGTACATGTCTTATTTTCCAGCACAGACAGAAATTTTCAGAAATGTTGTCACCACCTACTGCAAATACCACAGCTACAAAAGCTCCTGTGGAAACCGGTATAGGCTTTGTACAAAATCTATTGCTGAGAAAGAAGGGGTCATTGAGATCAGGAAGCTGCTAAGAAAAAAAAAAACTGGCAAAAAAAAATTCGGAAAGTTCTAGTAAGCTAAAAGAAATATGAAATAAGGTACAATATTGAAATAGTTTAACTTGCTTTTACTCATTTTATTGGGAGCTCATACACCACTTATCACTGTCTATACATGCATATATTGTGCCAAGCACCTTCACATGCCTGCTGTTGTCATAATTCTCTAAACATTTGCTTTTCTACTGGAGTCCCTGACATCAGTTTTTCATCCTTTCCTCTCCCTCCCACTCTCCCCTCCCTCACTAACCCTTGATATTTTATAGATTATTATTATTATTGTCATATCTTACAATATCTGATGTCTCTCCTCCCCCACTCCTCCATTGTCCATCCTCCATGAAGGAAGTTAAGTGTAGATCCATGTAATTGACGCCCTCTCTCTACACCACCTCCCCTCCACCCATCTGGTATATACACTCTCACTACTGGTCCTGAGGGGTTCATCTGTCTTGGGTTCCCTGTATTTCCAGTTTCCATCTGTACCAGTATACCTCTTCTAGTTCATAAAACATCTGGAGTCTTAAAGACTTGAAGGTAAACAAGCAACCATCTAGTGCTGAGGCAGCAAAGTCCATGTGGAAGAAGCACACCAACCCGTGTAAACATGAGGGGACAAAGAGAGCAGGAATCAAGCATAAAGGTACAAAAATCACACTACTACCAATGAGGGGGAGTGCAGGGTGGGAACTCAGGCCCATTTGTGGGCAATTGGACATCCCATTTACAGAGGAGTCACAGGGAGGAGACAGGCCACTCAGGGTACAGTGAAGTAATCATGAAATCCAACTTTTGTCTAATTCTTAAAGGCTTCCTACCCCCAGCTAGCAGGATCCCACATCTACCTTACAAATCATTTTATTTTAAATGAGGCAAACCATTCTGATTTTCTTGTTCCTCCTCTTCCAATAATAGCAGTTATTTTCTGGGTGTCAAACATTTCAGTGGACATTCAACTAGCTGCAGCTTAATTACATGGCTCAACAGCTAAAAAGCAACTGAGAAATACATATTGCATGATCTAAGTTGTTCTCTCCCAATGAAATGCATTGTAAGATTGGTCATTTGATGTGTAACTTATGTATATTTACCAGTGTGTTCCTACAGAAAAGTGGATCTGACCTATAAATTGAGAGAATGGATGTGATGAAGTTAAGGCAGTCCCAGTTGATATGGATCCTGGAAAGAGAATGGGAATCCTAGTCATGATAGACACTAGCTTTGCTGCACTGCAAATAATCCAGAAACTCACTAAGTCTTCTTCAAAAGTTTATTGAGACTAAACCTTCTATGTGGAGCTATGGAGAATAGTGATGCTCATGAGGATTTGTTTTTGACACATTGTGTACAATCAAGGTAAGTCTTGAAAAAAAGAGAGAGACAAGTTCTTTCCTATTGAGAATTTCCCGTATGGCCAACATAGACAATGTCATAGACACACGACCTTAACATAGACACTCAGACTTGAAATTTGCAAATAGAACCAAATGTCTCACAAGTGATAATAAATAGTGACCATATTTATTTCACTAAAAAATGGCATCATAGATAAATGGTTACATTGTCCCTCTTGCTTTTGTTCTTGATCTGTTTCTGAGTCTTATACTGTCACTGTAGCTGATCACTCAATTCGGTGACCTACATGAGGAAACAAACATGATCATAAAGTCGATTCTGATTCAAAGCAATTCTGTAGAGTTTCTAAGACTAATATATTTTTTCTATCTAGGCAGTGTTTTGCTTTTATTGCTATATAATTTACGTACCATTCAATTCAATGGCTCAATCATATCAGGAAGGGTTGTGCAATAATCAGCCCAAACGATTTTACGTTTTCTTCTTTTTTGTAGTTGTTGTTGCTAGTTTCCCATTTTCTCCCAACTCCCAGTCATGTCTTTAGGTTAATTATTAATTTTCTATCATTAATTTACCCCAAATAAAAAGAAAAACACAGAACACAAACCCCAACAGCAATGATAAAATTAAAGAGAGCAAAACATCTATTTAAAAGAAAGCAGAAACAATTTTAAATTGGCTCACAAGAGAGATCGAAATATAAGGTGTCAAAATTCAACCTACTTAAATCTGCCATTATCACCTTTACAATGCTTTCTGTCTAAAAGCTAGGCTCTTCATTTCTATGGACTACAGTCAAAGGGAATTCACTGAAGGCTTAGTCCACAGAGGGATCCTGTGAATGGAATTTGGGCTCCACTGCCATCCATAACCATCTGTATCCTGAGTGTTCAGAATTTAAACTCTGGTACCAACCCTTCCTCCAAGTTGAATTTTATCATTTAGAACCATTGAATCATACAAGCTGGTGTGCTTCTTCCATATGGATTACATTTAGTAGAAGCTTCACTTAGATGTTTCTTTAATATAGTAGACACCAAACTTGTACGGCTGCTTGTTCCAAAATAAGCCTTTAAGATCCTAGATACTATTTCTTCTGATTTTCTAGCATTACCACACTTTCAACAGCATTCATATAGTCAAGTAGAGTCTCTAACAAGTAGAGTCATGCCATAAAAAATTATTTATCTTAGAATAGGGCCATGATTAAGTTTGATCCCAAAATTCCTTAATATATCTATGATTTATATAAATCACTAATTCATTATGGAAGCATCATTATCATTTTATTTAAGAACATTATAAGTCATCCTTATTAGACAAAGTGTAATTCTATTGATAGTATCACTCATTTAACCAGAAGTATAGAATTTACAACACTGTTGAGAAATGAAAATGATGCATGCATAAGCCATCTTTTAGACTGCAATATATATTTTTTTACCCCTATACATTAAAAGTTTAAATGTCTAGGTACTATTCATACCAACATTGAATCCATGCATTAGTTTGAGCAGACTAGAGAAACAAATTCATAGATACTCTTGTGTGTATAAGAAAGAGCTTTATATATAGAAACAATTGAATATTGAGAAAACATCTGAGCCCAGTCTATATCAAGTCCATATTAACCTGTAGGTCTGATACCAATCCATAAATTCTTCTTCAGACTCACAAAACACATGCATGGTGACGGATATAAGATGATCACAGACCAGTGGGTAGGAAGTCTTGTTAATCCAGTGGTGTTTTTAAGTAGCTCAGCACTGGGAGGGGTCTTCAAGTGGATCCTTCAACTCCATGGCTCTAGCATAACTCCATGTGTCTTGTCTACAGGAATATCTTGCAGAGATCCAACATGTGTCCTGCTTACAGTGAGCTATTAATCTCCTTAGCACTTCCAAACGAACTCATCACGTCAAGCTATGATCTGATCAACCAGCTACATTGCACCTCTTCACCCTTGAGACTCTCAAATTCACAACAGATTATGTAACTACCACAATGGGCGTAGGGAAAAAGTTTCCATATAACTCATTCACAATGACAGAATCTGCCTGATAGCCTAACTCATTATTAAAAAAGCAAAAAGAGCATGAAATCAGTAAATGGTTCCTAGTCCTGAGCCATCACAATATATAGGATACCCTCAATGGTAAGAGAAAGAAACCAAAGTAAGAAATGAAACCATACACCTCCATACAACTGGAAATATCACATGGAAACGGGACATTCTCTTCAACAAATGGTGCTATAAAGATTGGAACCCCATCAACCAAAGAATAAAACATCCACAAAAAATGAACTAAAGATGGATTAGAGACCAAAGTGTCAATCCCAGAGCTATAAAGTTCATTGGTGAGAAAATGGGATAAACTTAAAGCCCCAATTGCAAGGCAGAGCAAAGGAGTTACACCAAGTGGAAGACAAAATAGATGACAGGGAACTACTAAAAGTAAAACACCCAAGTACACATCAAAAGAGTAAATGATATCTCACAAATTGGGAAATGACTCACAAATTGAGAAATCAAAAGAGTAAATGATATCTCACAAATAGGGAAATGACTAATTTTTTTTTAAATCTACAGAATACTACAATACCTCAATAAGCAATTTTTATAAACATAAGTCATTCTATTACAACATGGACAAAAATAATAAGTGGGTAATTCACCAAAAAGTGACACAGGAATAGCTAAAAACTAACAACAAATGATGAAATATTCAAAATCACTAGCTGTCTGGAGATGTAAATTCAAACTATGATGAGATGTTACCTGATACCCGCAATGATAGTTTAATAAAAAAATACAGAGAACTAAAAATTCTGGAGAGGGCAAAGAGAGATGGAACACTTGCACACTGCTGGTGGGCCTGTGTGCATGCATTGTGGAAAGTCATATGATGCCACCTATATTAACTCGAAATAGAAATCCTATATGACCCAGGAATCGCTCTGCTGAGCTTACACCCCAAAGAAGTAAGAGACAAATATGAACAAACATATGCTCTCCCAGGTTCATTTCAGTACAGTTCACAATAACAAGAAGCTTGAAACAGCTTACATGCCCTTCAATAGACGAACTCTGGTATAAACATACAAAGGCATACTATAAATCCATAAAAGACAGTGATGAAACCACAAGACATCTGATGACATGGATGGAACTGGAAACTATTATAATGATTGCAGTTAGTCAATCTCAAAACATTGTTTGAATCCACATCTACAAGGTTAAATACCATAACAAAGGGAGCATCTGGTCTCAGGACATGAAACCTAATTCAGTCCTGCCAAACCCACCCACCCTGAAAGGTAGTGAGCCTTCCTAGAGTCTGTGAACCATATATTACCCACTTATTTGTACATCTTAAAAACCACTTCAAGAAAAGGGGTCTTATCTGAGCTGGGGTCAGTTTCTTGGGATGTGAGAAGAGAGAGAATATCAACCAATCCTTGCCATGAAACATAGTTCTATGGTCATTCCAACTTAAAAGACATTCCAATAAGAGTGATTAGTGAATCTTATTGGAAATTTAAGTCAAGAGTGAGGTGGCCATACATTGCTTGATGGGTAAACCAGGTGGTACAACATGCCAGTGGGAAAAATACTTACATTATTTATATAGATCCTCAATGGAAGAATACACCCACTATCATATTTCTAACTGAACATTTTTGAGCTAGTTTCTACTCAGAAATTGGTGGACTAGTCCATATGTTAGAGACCACTGAAGTTTTCTACTCTTTATCTAAGATGCACAACACCCATTCACAGTCCAGAACAGAAGGATTTTATTTGAAAATTCCACTAAGTGAACTGAACTTTGCCTAAACTCACCTGTAGTAGATTAAAAGAACTAAAACCCTACCTTGAACTTAAGACTGAAACACCAAAGTTTGAGAAGATGACTAGTCTTCACAGATTACACCTTTTCTAGATGAAAGACTTGAACTTACAACCTTGTAGTTAGAAGTCCAACACCAGATCTCCTAGTTCCAGCATTTCTTTTACTTTTAATAAATAAGCCAGACAAAACGAGAAAACTGGTCCTGAGGCAGGCATGAGAAAATTAGTACCAAAAAATGCTTTTGAATTGGAGGATGAACTCCCATCCTAATATTCAGAAAGATAACTGCCTTGTCTATATCATATTTTTTCTATACTATAATTGGAGAAACATTGAGAAAAATATGGAATGTAACATACTTGGAATTCTATTTGTTCTGTTGTTAAATAACAAAAATCACTTGTTCAATAAATATATGGGAGCCTGTCGACTTCCATTCTCATTTTCATTGAAAACTTCTCACTTAGGAAATGCAAGAAAGTGAGATTAAATTTTCCTAAAATACCACAATATGTCTACTTGAAACTGCTACCTGCAGTATCTTCTACTAGGTGTATGTGGCCACAGATGCAGTTAGTCATGTGCTGTCTTGGGAAGGAGAAAGTTAAAGCATATAGAGAGAAAAATCATGCAAATTTGATTTGTATTTAAAATAGAAATGAATTTTTAAGAACATAAAAGTAGGAAAAGGATCAAGGTTACCAACAATAATAAAATACAACAGAGATTACATCTTTGCTCCACCTCCCCCACTCTCTAAAAAACACAGAAAATATTAGAAACCACATCAAGCTCAAAGTGTATCAGAAGGGACAGAAAGAGACAGGTTCTTAACTGTTCAAGTCTATTTATCATTTTAATCTATTATAATCATGTCTTCAATAATCTGTCTGATTACCAGGTTATTACCATTCCTCGGCACTGTTTTTTAGTATATGAAACCCAGGGTAAGTGAATCTTTAGAGAAAACAACTAGCGTAAGGATTTCTGGTGTACAGTGGATGGGTAGGGAGGAGCTGATATCAAGGAACTCAAGAAGAAAGAAAATGCTTTGAAATTGATTTTTGTAGCAATTGTACAACGCTGCTGGATATGATTCAACTATGGGATGGCACAGTGTTGGAATTGTTAAGAAAAGCAAAACGAACATAATAAATAAATTTAACAAAGTGCAGACCTGTTGGGGTTTGCCTTCCAAATAAAAAGTTGAAAAAGAGAAGCAGGAGTAAGAAAGTTTTATCTATAGAGAAAAATGAAGCAGTGGGCAGGAATATTAAAACTATATACTTCTACAAAAGAGCATGCTATACAATTGAAAAACACAAAATAAAGTAGAAGTAGAAAATATTTCAAATGAGAAAAGGAGGATGGGGAAAAAAGCAAGGTAACATGGGAATGAAGACAGCTCTAAATGTAATCGAGAGAGCATATAAAGGTATATTTAAGCTCTTGAACTTAAGCGAAGCCATCTGAAAGAGTGCTCCCAGAGGAAAGCCTGGGAAAGGTGAGGGCAATTTTCGCCCTGTGGCAGCTCTCCTACCATCAGGTGACAGAACCCTGGAGGCCTGAACAAAGAGCAACTTTGCACCTGAATGAAGGATTTTAGGTAGCTCTGCAATGTATGGGTTCATGCCCTTGATTGTTTATTAGTAGTAATGTAAAATAATGCTACTTTCAGGAAATCATCCTGGCTAGCTGGCTATTTCCAGTAGAATCCAAGGTAACTGATTGATAAATAGAAAGCAGACCCTCAAGTTACTCTCTATCTACCTCTTTCATTTGCTTTCTTAGAACCTCACCTGTTCTTTTAAAGAGAAAAGACATGCCTTTGGGGCAAAGAAGGTCCACAGGCAACCATCACTATCTTACAATTAAGTAGGATACTTTGCTGGTTCCTCTGTCCAAAGAAAATATCTTTCATGTTGTCAAGGCAGCATGATAGTGAGTGGGGAGAAGTTCTTTACAGCATGCCAAAGAGAAATGCTTCAGGATAGTCCCCACCCCCAAAAGCTGTGACAATTCATCCAATCTGATGTTGAGAGCCATGTCTCTTGCCTGAGGTGCTAGACCGTCAACACCAAGAAGTTGATCATTCAAATTTAACTCAGACATATTCCACAGGCAACTTCCTCTCTGCCGGGCATACTGCTGGGTTTCTGATGTATACTTAAAAAGACAGAATTTCTATGCAAGATATAGCTCTCTGACATGAAGAAATGCACACAGAAGGGACATAATGTGTGCATTGGGAATTCAGCATCTAAAAAAACTGAATTCAACTAAGAAAAACATGTACATTACAGGAGATTGCCTCTGCCAAGGACTCGATTTGTATCGCTAAGAGCAGGAGTATTTCAGAGAGGTTGGAACATTGAAGGATGCCTCCTTTGTTCTGAGGAATATAATTTATGACCATGCCACGTGTGTCAAACTAGAACAGCAGTCCATGTAGTTGTAAATAGCTGATGTTTCAGAAGTAGATATCCAGGATATTCAGAAACCTTCAACCTTTTCTTTAGTAGCTGATCATGTTAGTGCTACCACACAGGTACTCATCAAGGGCTTATGTGAACTGGTGAAATGAGAGAGAAAGAGATAGAGACAGAGACAGAGACAGAGACAGAGAGAGAGAGAGAGAAACTACAAAATCATTTTTTTCAAATCGAAGTGTGAGATAATGGTTCAGAAAACTGCCAAACTCAAAGATGCCAACACCATGTGCTTTTGCCACTCCTTCTCTTGGTGTGAAGCATAGGTTGTGAACCAAATGAAAAAATAAAAGAATGCTTTGTTCAATGGAACAAAGGAAAAGGAATTGAAATGAATGGACCGGGCGGGGGGGGGGGGGGGGTTTCCTTCCCATAAGATAAGGTGACAAATCAAGGTCTATAGAATCTTCAATAGAAAGATAAACTGAAGGATAGAAATACATAGAGTGGAGTGGACACAGTATGATTTCTCCTGTCTAAGCAGCGGAACCGTGGTGGTGTCGTGGCTGGTTGTGGCTCTGCTCCCCATCAAGAGTTACCCTCTCAGGAACCCCTGGGGCCAGTTCACAGCACTCCTACAGCGTGGCTAGGAGCCAGGATTAGCTGGATGGCAATGAGTGTGGTTTCTTTTGATATGCCAAAGGAAGATTAGTCTGATTGCTCTGCCTGGCTCATTTCAAAGCATTTTTGTGAATGAGAATCTTCTATTCATACATTTCACTTTATTTAAATATGCCAATGTTATTGAATAGATTTGATATGTGAATACGTGAATATATTCACATTTAAATCCCTTATCTGATGGGAAAGAGGTTACTAGTTTGTCAGTGATTTTTAAAAATGGGTAGCCTGAGACCCGGTGCCTTAGTGGTTGTGTGTGGGACTGCAGTTTAAATCCAGCAGCAGCTCTTTAGGAGTAAGGCTGGGCCTTCTACTCCCACCGGAAGGCAGTGATGCCCCCCACCCCCAAAAAAAGTAAAAATGGGTAAAAAATTAGTATATAATGGCCAACATTTTATTTTTAACTCCAGACATGGGAATGTCCATTTATTCACTTATTTTTTGCTTTAAGGATCATACCATTTTTATATGTAAATTCTGACTGAAAGTCACTATCTTATTTCAAATAAACTGCTTTACCAGTATAAATCTAGTAATGTGAATGATAACTGAAAGTCACCTTTGTTCACATAAACTGTATTACTAGTGCATACCTACATTTCCAGTATTGTTCCTTTGAAGTGAAGCAAGAATTACAGTCATCTGACAAAATTTAATCTAAAAGTTTTTATGACTTTTACCTTATGATTTTCTCAAATTTTTACAGTGTTCTTTGCTTGTTTTGTTTGTTCATAAATTCACAATGCCCTTAAAAAATTAACATTTATGGGTAATGTTCTAAGCCTTTATTTTCGTTTTCATTGAGATGTCACTAAAATTTTTGATTTTACAATAAATAGGAAAAAAAAGCTAAATAAAAGTCCAAACACCTAAATATGTGTTAAGCAGATGCTGAGCAGGAAAAATGGTATCCCAAAGTTTCAGGAGTTTATGGCTAAGCTAATGTAGATTACCTTTTGTTGTTACTGTTCTTCTTAAGTACCATTCACTCAGTGTTAACTCATAGAAACCACATATACAACAGACCAGCACACTGTCCATCCTACACCACACTCACAATTGTTATGTTTGCATCCATTGGAATAGCCCATATGTCACTCACCCTATTGGAGGTTTTCCTCTTTTCTTCTTTGCGTTAGGTTGAATTGACTAGAGAAACAAATCCAGCGACTATACATGTAAGAAAGAGCTTTATATCAGAGTAATTGTATATTTAGAAAACATCCCAGCCCAGTCTAGATCAAGTCCTTAAGTCTGACATTAGCCGGTAAGTCCAATAATAGTCCCAAACCCCTTCCTCTGACTCACGCAGTCACACACAATGATGGGAAATGCAGGAAAAGTAAAGGTTGATGGGTGCACAGTCTGGTAGACCCAATGGCAGTGGAAGCATCTCCACTCTGGTGCTGGTCTCGCAGGTGGCTCCTCCAGCTCTCAGAGCATGGCTCTTCAACAGCAAGGGCAAGTAGAAGCGAGAACTCTCGCAGATCTCAGAAAGTGTCTGTATGGCTTGTCCACAAAAAAAAAAAAAAAAGGAAGACAGAGAAAGAAAGAGGAAGTTCTCAGAATGCTCATGAGACAGTCATGTCCAGAGGGGGGCATCATCTCAGGCTGCAACCTGATTGACAAACTAGACCCTACCCCTATACTTATTATCAAGTTGACATGAAATTATGTAACTACCACACTTTTGATAGAGAAAGTTAGAGAGGTCGACTGTTGATCAAAATACTAAAATTATAATATAGTTAAAAATTCACTTTGCTAGAAATCCAAAATGTAACAGTCAAAATTCACCTTAAGATTAATAATTAAGGATGTTCTAACTGAGGAGGGTCATTAAGATAAGTTGTTTTTGTTAAGTGTTATCAAGTAGGTTCCAATTTACAATGAATTTATGTGCCACAAGGGAAAAAAAAAACACCCAGTCCTACACCTTCTTCACAATTAGTTTGTTCTTGAATCCATTGTTGCAGAGATTTTATCAATTCATTCTTTCAAGGGTCTTCTCTTCTTTTTTACCTTTCTACTCTACCAAGTATGATGCTCTTCTCGTTGGATTTTTATCTCCTGAAAGCATGCACAATGTATGTAAGATGAAGTTTTACAATTCTTAATTCTAAGGAGCGTTCTGGCTGTACTTTCAAGACAATTATGTTGGTTCTTTTATCCATCCATAGTATTTTTAATATTCTTCACCAACATGATAATCAAATGCATCAAATCTTCTTGACTTTCTATGGAAAATACCATGTCTTGGGTCAGTTTCAACCTAGTCTTCAAAGGAACGTTCTTGCTTTTCAACACTTTAAAGATGTCTTGAGTTCAACATCACAATATCTGTGGCAGTGTTTCCCAAGCAGGGAACAAAATTTCACAGCCATGCACTGTTCTTTTAAATTGCCCATTACAAAAAAAAGCTAGTTTAAGTGAAACTGATTTAAGAAAAATATGTACTGTGACCAGAAAGAAACTTCCAGGCAACAACACTGGTTGAACTTACTCTGAACTAATTGCTTGATGCTCAACCAGTGGGACAAATGCTACTGTGAAAGCTCTTATAAATTGCATAGTCTACAGATCTTAATTTTCAATTCAGAAGCTCAAAACTTATGGGCATAATGCCAGATATTTTATTACAGTCTGACTTAGTTAAGGCAGTGCATAACTAAAGTAATTCATGGAATTTATGATTTGGTGGTCAGTATTTTTCACAGATTGTTGGTTAAATAATTCTTTCATTAGCTAAAAATTTATCTGAGACTGTAGAACAGTCTTTTAAAGTCCATACTGCCCTTTATTTAGTTTTAGCTTGATATCATTTTTAGTGCTCCTCAGAACTGTAAGATCAGCTGGGTTTTCTCTCCAGAAAAGGAAATTCGAAGTTCACAATTGCTAGTCATAGCCCAATTCTTCTTTATTTCAGGAGATGATACCGAAGATGAAAGGGCATGATGCTTCTTCTACCCACTGTTTCAGCTCTGACTCCCTTGACACCTGAAACATCAGTCATATAGAAAATTAATTTCTTTTCAGTATGTCTCAATGAGATACAACAATTCTCAGAATGGAGGTTATATTGAACAGTTTATCACAAATCTAATGTAGAATAAAAGTTAGCACATAGTTATGGGTTTCATTTAGAAATTTCATTGAATGAAGTCATTTTCTAATAAAAAAGTAAGACCTTATATTTTCCAATTTTGTCATCTTTGATGAACAAATATGAGCTAGACTAATTATCAGGATCCTGTACTAGATTATTATTGCAGAGTTGATCATGTTTTTCTGGTGAAAATGTAATCTATGTGTCTGTTTGTTACACAACTACAGATTCATTTTGGTGCAATGATAATTACATTTTTATCTCTCTAGTGAATTGTGAGCTATAGTCACAAGTTCTACTTTCATGAATAAAACATAACTTTGTCTATTTCAATGTCAGTTGCAGTAACTAAAGCAAAAAATTCACCTGGGACCAAAGGTGACATTGACGTGAAAACACTGTCATCTTTGGTCACATAGCTTTATATACAACCATAAGGATGGGGAAAGAAAAATCTCTTTAAGTCATTTCTCAAAGGTCACACAAACTGTTTATAATCTCCAAAGCTAGTATGGATGCCTCACGGTATGTTTTATATAGTTGCTGAAAATAAAACAATTGCCACCTAGTTAATTTCAATTTATGGTTACTTATTGTCTTTCAAAGCAGAACTGAATGCATTCTTTTTTTTGCGGGGGGGCGGGGGGAGCGAGCATCACTGCTCTCCGGTGGTGGGAGTAGGAGACCCAACCCACTGCTAGAATTGAACCTCCATCCCAGTGGGCCGCAATCCCGCACACAACCACTACGTCACCGGGGCTCAGCCCCCTGAATGCATTCTTTACAGTCATCAATGAATGATATTTCTGAAGCATATTATCAAACCTCTCTTCTGAAGTACCTCTAAATGGACTTGAACCTCCAACTTTTCTGTTATCTGAAAGCAAATTAACCATTTCACCACTCAGAGATTCCACACATCTTTCCTAAAATAATTTCTTGCAAAATTAGCACACACACACACACACACACACACACACACACACACACTGATCCTCAAACAGTACCTGAAAAAAAAAATAACCATCAAGACTGACCATTTAAATTCCAAAATATTCTTAACTTGAAGAAATGGAACTGGGGATTATGGAGTGGGAATAGAATGTGGATTGGGATAAGTTAACTTCCATTTGTTGTATTCAAACTGACAGAAATGTGTGGATTTTGTTTTCTTTTTTTTTCTTTGTTGATTTGGTCCTTAAAAAAGTAGTAAAAGTACAAATGTATAAATGTGCTTAACAGAATGGATGGATGTTTGTAATAAGCACTGTACAAGCCCCCAATAAAGTGATTTTTAAAGTAACAAGCAAAATATCAAGTTTTATATGCACTAAAATACAGTGAAACCTGTGAAAATTAGGAACTGTGCATGAAACACATAAGAGAAGGAAAACTCAAATATTTTCAGCTAAAATGAGTTGTCTATTTTCTTACTGATGTTCAGAATACACATGATCTAATATTGCACCCTGTCAGAAGTGGAAAATTAGATCCAGAAAAAGTTAGTCCCATTAAATTCTGACTCTGAAAGATTTCATTTTAGGCTTCCTATTAGAGCCCATAGTGTAGTCTAATAATTTCCAGTTAAGTCCTCTGCCAGTTAGAATCATCTTATCTCACTTATCTTAAAATACCAGAATCAAGTTCAGTAAGTGTATACAGAACTTTTGGGTTGAATCCATAGTAAACTTATATATTTAGCTAAAAAAGCATGTCTAGTTAGGTAAGATAGGTGAGATAAACAATCCAAAGGAGAAAACACCAGGACTGAAGGTTCCAGGTGGACACGAAAAAAGGGGAGGTGAGGAAAAGGAAGTGGGTATTAACAAACCCAGGAACAAGGAAACAACAAGTAATCTAAAAAGAATAGCGAGGATGGTATAGGTTGCCTGATAGGGCTTGATCAGGCCAAGTGTAACTGAGAGGAATTATTCAATGAAGGCTGAGCATAAAAGTGGGACAAGAGGAAAGTAAAAGGAAAGAGAGGAAAGAACTAGGAGGCAAAGGACATTAAAAGAGGTCTAAATACAGGTATGCAGAAATGTAAATGTATTTATATATGACGGTGGGTTAATACATCTATGTGCATATATTTATAGGCTTAGTGTTAAGTTAGTAAATGGACAATGGGCCACTCAAGTAATTCCTGAGCGCAAGAACTCTTTTTTCTAATAACCTGGCATTCCGTGATTCTCAACTATCCAACATGATCACGGAAGACAAAATGGATACATGAGCAAATGTGGTGAAGAAAGATGATGGTGTCCAGCTATCAAAAGATAGAGCATCTTAAAGGTTTGAGGATAAACAAGCAGCTATCTAGCTGAGAAGCAGTGTGATAGGTAAGCTTGTTGTGCCAACTTGATAAAAGAAGATAGGTAGGTCTTTTGTGACAACATGGCCAAGGAACACACGAGATCATTTGAAGGGTGAAAATAGAAATGGCTCAGCAAGCCTCGCCCTTGTTCTCTTGCTCTTGGATCTTTAGACAAGCCAACTGACTAGTTTGTCCTTTGCCTCAATCTCCAAATGACACTACTCATGGGATACCTAATGGTATCTGTTGCTGTGAGTTGAGATTCCTTAAAGCACTGTTTTGCCATGGTCCTGTTACATCTCCTGAGCTGGGGACTGTTGGACTCTGTCATCTGGCTGACTATTGGTGATCTGCTTTGCTGTTTGCTGCTTGTGGCCAGATAGCTGAATTGCTCTACAGAGGACTACTCAGCGACCCTCAAGACTCTAAGCACTGCCACTCTCCTAGCTGTCTCACCAAGTAAGTTGCACTGAGCCATTTGTACTGCTTCATAGATTAGTTAACTGTTTATTTCTTATCTTATATATCCTTTTATCTATATAAATATATGAGACGTACTAGTGTCCTGGTTTTGTTTCTCTAGAGAACCCTGTCTAACAAAAGCAGCAAAGCCCACATGGAAGAAGCACACTAGCCTGTGTGTTCAGAAGGTGTTGATGGGGTCAGGAATCAGGTATCAAAAACCCAGAACAAAAAAAAATCATATCAATGTGAATGAGTGGGAGCACAGAGTGGAGACCCAAAACCCATCTCTAGACAATAGGATATTCCCTTACAGAAGGATCACAAGAAAGAGACAAGGCAATCAGGGTGCAGTATAGCACTGTTGAAACATGCAACTTTTCTCTTATTGCTTCCCCCACTCCCACTATCATGATCCCAATCTTAACTTACAAATCTGGCTAGACCCAAGCATATATATGTGTACAGATAAGAGCTGGAAACAAAGGGAAAATGGGACCAATAAAACCTGAGGACACATATTGAGGGTAGCAATACCAAGAGGGGGAGGGGAAGATAGGGAGGATAATGTGAGTACCGATTATTACGATAAACATGTAACCCTCCCCCCCGGGGGGATGGACAACAGAAAAGTAGGTGAAGGGAGACATCAAACAGTGTAAGACATGAAATAATAATTATAATTTATAAATTATCAAGGATTCATGAGGATGTGAGGGTGGGAAAGGGAGGGAAAATGAAGAACTGGTACCAAAGGCTCAAGCCTTTGAATGCTTTGAAAATGTTTTGAAAATGATGATGACAACAAATGTAAAAATGTGCTTGACACAATGTATGGATTGTGACAAGATTTGTATGTGCCCTTAATAAAATGATTTTTAAATGCCATTTTATATACTAAAGCAAACTGCATTGCATCACAGATTCACATATTTATTAAATAACAGATTAAATAAAGCCTTTAAATATTAATTGTTTTAAAAAGTGACTTCTAACTCATGTAATGGCAGTTGTCTTGCACTTGCAATTTAAAAGTTAAGTTCAGTCTATTAGGCTATTTGAAATTTTCTACTAAATGATTTAAACATAGATGTCAACACTATTTTGGATATTCTTCTTCCTTTGTGTAGATCCAATCTTGTATTTGCAGTCAAAATTATTCTGCCAAAAGAACTTTTGGTAACATTTCTTATAGTTCCTCTCTGCTAGCAGTACATCTTTTCCATTTCTGTTTATCTAAAGCAAGAAAGAAAAAAGAGGCAAGATTTGTGGCTTTATCTTTAACTTCTGGTGTTTAAACTTCATTAGAAATACATAATACACAATCTACATATTATATATACAAGTCTTATACTGATATGCCATATATATTATGTGGCAGGTGTGTTTCTTCCATGTGGGCTTTGTTGTTCCTCAGCTAGATGGCCATTTGCTTATCTTCAAGCCTTTAAGATCCCAGACACTATATCTTTTGATAACCAGGCACCATCAGTTTTCGTCACTATATTTGCTTATGCAGCCATTTTGTCTTCAGCGATTGTGTCAGGGAATGTGAGCATCACAGAATGCCAAGTTATTAGAACAAAGTGTTCTTGTGTTGAGGGAGTATGTGAGTAGAGGCCCTATGTCTGTCTGCTGCCTTTATACTTAACATATAAACATATGTGCATAGATCTATTTTCCTATTGTTATGTATAAATGTATTTACATATGCATATGCCGTATTTAGACCTCTATAAATTGTCCTTTGCCTCCTAGTTCTTTCCTCTATTGCTTTTTACCTTCCTCTAGTTCCGCTATGATGCTCAACTTTCATTCAGGTTTCAGTAATTTCTCTTGACTACATTGCCCTTGATCAAGCCCCACCAGGCATCCCATGCCCCCCTCGCTATTGTTTTCAGATTACTTGTTGTTCCTTGTCCCTGGGTTTGTAGAAAACATCCTTCCTTTCCCCAGCCTCCCCCTCTCCAGCATTCCCGCAGAATCATCAGTTCCATTGCCTTCTCTACTGGATTGTTTATCCTGCCTATTTTATCTAGATAGACATGCAAAAACAATACTAAGCACAAAAAAACTACAGAAGAAAACAACAAAAACCCTGTAAATGTTTCCAGGTCTGTTTGTTGACCTTAGGAATATTTTCTTGTGGAGTAGGATAGGGTGTCACGCCTTGACCCCAAAGTCTATTTTTGGTATTCCACAGGGACTTCATTGCCTTGCTTCCCTTACTCCTCTTTTGAAAGCCCTTACCGTTTTGCCATAGTGTGGTGGGACCGTAGTGGCACAATTCCCACATTGCATTTTCAGTGTTCTCCCCTTAAAGATATGGTCAGTGAGGTATGTCCTGTCTCTTTGTGGGGGTCCTATTTTCCTCTGTGCATTGGCTGCTCTGTGCCTGAATATCATTCCTGGGGCCCGATGGCCAGGATGTTCCCCACTCTCTCTTCCTCCCCTTTCATTTGCTCCTGTGTGCTGTGACCAGACATGTCCCTCTCCCTGAGCTGTAGCTTCAGTGCTGTCCTTTGAAATGCGGTCTTCTGGGGTGGGGGCACAGGGGTGTGTGGATGCCCACAGAGTTGGGATTGGGCCTGGACCACAGAGTTCTCTATTGGCCAGCTGCTTCATACCAGTATGTTGATTCATGTCTTGGCACACCAGGTTGAAGTCTAGAGTCTGGCCCCTCTCCCC
>PVJH01028211.1:0-27524 GCA_004026705.1 Nesogale talazaci
AGCACCTGGGTCAGCCAACTCAGGTGCCTGAGTGATGCTGGCCCTGCTCTGTCTTCCAGTGGAGCGTGACCATGCCCTGGGCCACCATGAGCCCCACTGGAAGGAGTTCCGGTTTGACCTGACCCCGATCCCAGCAGGGGAGGCAGTCACAGCTGCAGAGTTCCGGATTTATAAGCTACCGAGCCCCCACCACATCAACCAGACCCTCCACGTCAGCATGTTTGAGGTGGTCCTGGAGCAGTCCAACAGGTGCCTCCCCCGACTCTGCACAACCCTCCCCCTTGTATCCAGCGTGTCTGTCAGTGTGTTTGGCCCGGGGAAGATACTGCGCAGACAGTGGGGGACCTCTTTAGGGAGACAAGCCTCAGATACGGTCAACATGCTGGACCCCAGTGGCCAGATTTTTAATACCTTTGAAAAGCCCCAGCTGCAATCCTGGTTGGGGGAGCTTGGACCGGCCACTAGGCCTCAGTTTCCCCATCTGAATATGGGTAGAGGGATGGCCCTGCTGTAATGATAGGGTACACCCTGTGCAGGTGGCCCCGAGGGAGCATGAGAAACAACGCAGCTATGGCGGCCTTGATTAATTGTTCTTTTGTGTCCACAGGGAGTCTGACTTGTTCTTTTTGGATCTTCAGACGCTCCGAGCTGGGGACGAGGGCTGGTTGGTGTTGGACGTCACAGCAGCCAGCGACCGCTGGTTGTTGACCCGTAACAAGGACCTGGGACTCCGCCTCTATGTGGAAACGGAGGATGGTAAGACCTGGGCTCAGGGCAGCCAGATTTCTCCTGGGCCCCTCTCAGGCTGGTGGTCACACCAGGGCCAGGTGTGACCCGGATGAGAGACCCTGGATGAGTGTGAGGGCTCAGTGAGCTTGAGTGTGCTTCCTGGCAGCTTGCAGACAGACACAAATGGAGACCCTCACCCAGGGGATCCCCTCTTCTCCTTCTGCAGACCTAACAGTGGCCTTGCTATGAGAGGGAGCCAATGTTTCCCTTCCTAAGAAATGGACAAGTCTTTGTGCTGAGCAGCCTTCCCTCCTCTGAGCTCTCCCACCCCGGAGACGGACAGGAGGAGAGCTGGCTCCCTCAGACTTTGAGTCTGGGTTTGAATCTCAGCTCTGCACTGGTCTAGCTTGGTGACCTTGGAGAGTACTTAGCAGGGCTCTGCTTTCTCATCTACAGAATAGAGTCACTCACTATTCACTCAGTGGGGGTTGCCCAGTGATAGGCGTCCAGGGGCACAGGTTGGTGTAGTTTGAGGAGCAGCAGGAGGGATGCCGGGGCTGAAGCTGAGCAGGAGGGGATAAGTGGGAAGAAGAAGGAGGGAGGTTGACAGGGCGGCTTTCAGTTACGGGAGACCAGGGCAGGGTGTGTAGTGTTTTCAGGGTAGCTTACCCTGGTTAATAGCAATGGGGGATGGCAAGATCTGATTCGATTTTTCAAAGGAGCCCTGTGACATACTTGCCCTTCAAGGAGGTGACAGAACTCACTCCCATCGTGTGGCCTGTGCTTCCAAAGAGATCAGCAAGGAGAGGGACTGGGAAAGGAAATTTCCTGTGGAGGACACGGATGATGTTCTCCATCCCAATGACCTAGGTTCATGTCAACATGAGAAGTCCTGTCTATAGCAGGTGCCTTTGCTGTGACCTGTGAGGACAGCCCTTCACCTTGGTGATATTCCTTCCCAAACCCACTTTGTCCAGTCTAACCCATAGCAAAGCATCCCACAAATGCAAAAAAAGATGTTCTTCAGAATACCTAAAAATTGACCTGTTTCTCTTCTAAATTGTATTGATTTTATTGCTGTTGTTAAGGATATGCACAGAAAAACATAGAACAATATGTTGACGGGGTTTTCTAGAGAAGCAAAACCAGGACACTAATAATTCTATATACATTTAGCTAGATAGATAACATAAGAAATAAACAGTTAATCTATAAAGCAGTACAAATGACCCGGTGCAACTCACTTCCATGAGACAGCTAATATACTGACAGTCCTTCAAGCCTTGAGGGCTGCCAAATAGTCCTTTGTAAAGCAAGTCAGGCTATCTGGTCTCAGGCAGCAAATAGCAAGACAGGTCACCAACAGTCAGCCAGATGACAGAGTCCGATAGTCCCCAGCTCAAGAGATGCATATTCCAGGAGCGTGGCGAAGCAGGGCTTGAAGAAAACTCAACTTCCAGCAGCACAGTCCATGGTTAGGTGTCCCACAATAGTGTGACTTGCAGATGGAGGCCAGGCAGCAGCACAATGATCCAGTGGTCAAAGAGCAAGAGACAAGAAGGGTAGAGGCTCGCTGAGCCATTTCTCTCTCAGCCCTTCAGTTAATTGGCCACATTGGCACAATAAACCCACCTATCATAAACACTTTCTGCATGCAATATTTCTCATCTTCATTTTTAAGAAGTTCCTTCATTACATAATTTCAGTGCCCCTAAAAATCCTATCTAATCATTCTAGTTGTCATCTTTATTTCTTATAGTTGTTAAAGGAGCATGCTGCTCCAGACAGACTTTTTTACTAGTTAAATTAAACTTATTGCTGAATTGCTGCAGAAGGCTTCAAGGGTCATTGTTCAGGTTAAGTTTGAAAGGTGATAGCAGGACTATCGTTTCAAGGATTCTTCCACCCTCTGTGGTTCCAGACAGTCCATGAGAACTTGGAACTCTGCCCCTACTTTTGATCAGGTTTCTTTCAGAGACTGTTTGATTAAAATGTTCAGTAATGGTAGCCAGGCACCATCTAGTTCTTCTGGTTTCATAGTAAAGCAGGCAGTTGTTTATGAAGGCACTAGCCATATACACACACATTCCTACACCTGATGCTCTTTTTTTTGTAGGTGAATTGGACGCCAATTGTTGTCTTCTTACAATTTTTAAAATTTAGCGACATGGTTTAATACTTGTTAGATCCTTTTCTTACTATTGTAATATGAAAGTGAGGGTTTTCCCAATTGTGATATTTTCTTTTTTTATAAATATCTTTCCGGGCTGAGCCCCGGTGGTGTAAGTGGTTGAGTGCGGGACTGCAGCCTGCGGGCTTGGCAGTTCATATCCAGCAGTGGCTCTCAGGAGCAGTGCTGGGTAGCTTCCATAACCACCAGAGGGCAGTGATGCCCCCCCCCAAAGTATCTTTCCATTGTGGTTTTCACTATAGACCATATACTTTATATTACTGTTAGTCTGGATAGGCTAGAGAAACAAATTCATAAACATGCATATGCATATAAGGAAGAGGTTTGTATACAAGAGGAATGGAACATTGAGAAAGAATCCCAACCCAGTGTAGTCCAAGTCCATAAGTCTGATATTAGCTCGTATGTCTTATACCAATCTTAAAGTCTTCTTCAGACTCATGAAGCACATGCAATGACACCAGGGACAATCCCAGGCCAGTGGATGCAGAGTCTTGTGTATCCAGTGGTAGTAGAAGCATCTCAGCACTGGCAGGGGTCTCCCTGTGGCCTCCCAAGCATTTCAACACTGGCAGAAGTCCCCATGTCACTCCTCTGACCCCAGAAGTCTGGTTCCATCAGGGCAAGCCCATGTGGCTTCTCCTCCCAGATGTTTCACAGGGAGTCAACCCCATGTCCTGTCAGTAGAGCCTCTCCAATGGACTGAGTCTCTGGTCTCTCATCTCCATGAGGGAACTATCTTGAGATTTCCCAGAATTCTCAGAGAAAGCCATGCCCGTACAGAGGTCTTATTGACAGGCTAGACTACACTCCTACACTCCCAATCATGAATTGACACCTAAGTTTATGACTACCACAATTACTTAAAGGTCATCCAAATGAAGTAATATCTGAGAAATTATCACATCCCCCCCAAAAAAGGGGGGACTGAGCTCCAGTGGCATAGTGGTTGTGCGCGGGACTGCAGCCCACTGGGATGGAGGTTCGATTCCAGCACCACGGAGCAAAGGCTGGGCCTCCTACTCCCACCACCTGAGGGCAGTGATGCCCCCCCCCCAAATATATATATAAAGATAGATGTATTGGCTTAAGTACATATATTTATATGACAATACACTTAGATAGTTTACAGACTTTGGGCTCATACCCTTCCTCAATGCAAGAACACTTTGTTCTAACAAACTGACCTTCTGTAATGCTAACCCTCTGTTTCAGTCCAGGTAAACAAATCCAGGAAGACTTGCATATATGAGAGAACATTAGATAAAAGAGGAGTTGTACATTAAGAAAACATGCAAATCCAGTCCAGATCAAGTCCATAAGTCCAATATCACCCTATATGTCTATACTAGTGCATAAATTCCTCGTTAGATTCATGTAGCCATACAGAGACACCGAATGTAGGAAGAACAAGGCCAGTACATGGAAGGTCTTTTGGATCCAGAGGTGGTAGAAGCATCTTAGCACTGCCATCGGTCTCCACATGGTTCCTCCAGCTCCAGAGCTCTGAAATAGCTCCATTTGTCTTGTGAGCAGGAAAGTCAAAGCAGAGAGTGTGTCCCGCCTCCAGCAAGCTATATGTCTCCATAGCACCTCCAAATGAGATCACAAGCAGTGGTCTGATTGACAGGCTAAACTCCAGCCCCTGCAAAAGTTGACAGATTATGTGGCTGCCAAGACCACTCATTGTCAAGTTGACACTTTTACACAACTCTTTAGTCATATATTGTTTTTTTAAAAAATAATAAAATCATATCTGTATGTAATAGGATAAAACTAGGATGCATACAATTCAAATGTGCCATAGCCTAATTTAAACATAATGTTCTATAAATGACCAACACAACAGTTTTCTATGCCAAACAATTGCAAATAAATAGCACCTGAATCCAATGAATATATTCCCCAGCCTATGAAATTTTGTAATCCATCCACTTCATGCTTTTATCGGCTTAATTTATGGTATTCAGTTTCTATACTGCCCACTTCCCAGTGCTCGGAGGAGTCAATCATATTCTTTGATGTGAAGAATCTTCATTCCAGTTGGAATCTTAGGAAGTCCGCATCCATAAGCAAAATCAAATCAGAACAGGCCATACATAAAGTCAGCAGCAATCTGTACCAGTTCACAGGCACAAATATATTCTCTTTATGGGTTGGGTTCTAGACAGCTGAATGTGTGCTGCCTTAGACTCACCAGGGTGCCCATTGGTCTCCTTACCTTTAGACCATGGACACTGCCACAAATTCTCAACAACCCTAGCCCCTTGTGCTAGGTCTTAAACTTCAGACCAGTCAACCCACTCTCATATTCTCCAGTCCCTGTGAGCAAGGTGCCCGGGTGTCGGTGGCCAGACTCAATCTGTCTCTTTATTGCTGTGTTTCTCTCACTTCCACTCAGCAAGTGGATCCAGGTGGTCACCTATCAAGCATTTCAGTCTGCCCCCAGACTCCCTTTCATAGTTAACCCTTAGAGGGGAGAGTTCTTTCCCAGTGTTATAATTGTTTCCAGGCTCAGGTACAAAATTCAGAAAGCCAATGAGTTCCTTTTTTCTTCAATCTGCTGACAGCTCCATAGGCAAGTCTTTTCACCTTTGATATCATGAGCACTCAAAACAGTGGGTGATGTTTATCATTTTATAGCTTTCTTTGCAGACATGATCTATCCCATTTAAAAATAAAATGTTGGTGGATGAAGGCAAGTGGACTTACAAACTCTCTATTTTCATACTTCCTAATAATCATTTTAATCAATCAATACATCAACAATAACCAGAAGAAATCATTGTACAAAGTAGAATCAGATACTTAACTCAATTCTTAAAATAGTCAAGTTCAATTCCTATTTAGCATATCTTAATCTTTATCTAAACTATTCTATTGATACAAAATATAGGATTAGACTTCTGACTGCATCAAGCCAGAGCCAGACTTTCTGCCAGTCATTTTCACCAAGTGGCATAGTCTCTGAGAAATTCAAAGGGAGATTTTGCCCCCTGAGCTCAAAATATACATTAATCACATTCATTTTCACCATTTTAAACAGGAATAACCAAAGATAACAACCAAACAAAATAATGGATTTTTTTTTACTGAAGGTAATTTTATTTATTTATTTTTAAATCAAAATAATCAAAACTTTTGTATTCTTCTCAGAAAACAATCAAGTTAACAGTGTGACTTTATATGACTTCTGACTAGCCAAAGAAGAAAAACTACCATTAGACAGAGGTCAAACAAGCATCCATCCTCCATCTTTATGATTTGTTTCTCTAGTACCCCACTCCCAAGGTGCCATAATGTGTTAGTCTGGGTAGACAGAAAAAAAATCCAGGGAGACTTGTGTATAAGAGAGAGCTTTATATCGAAGAACAATTGTAAATTATGAAAACATCCAAGCCCAATCCAGATCAAGTCCATAAGTCAGATATTACCCCATATGTTGATACTAGTCTATAAATTCCTCTTTAGGCTCACACAGCCAAGCAATAACACCAAATGCAGGAAGATCACAGTCCAGTGGGTGGAAAGTCTTGTGGATCCAGTGGTGGTAGGAGCATCACAGTACTGCTATGGGTCTCCATGTGGTTCCTCCAGCTCTAGGAGTCTAGCAAAGCTCCATGTGTCTTGTCAGCAGGACATGGACAAAGCAGAGAGTGTGTCCCAACTCCAGCAAGCTATTTACCTCTATCGCACCTCAAAATGAGGTCATCAAGCAGTGATCTAATTGACAGGCTAGACTCCACCCCTATCACAAATTGACAGATTATGTGACTGTCACACCCTCCAGGCACAAAATGTGTGTATAAGCAACATGAAGAAAACTGATGGTGCCTGGCTATCAAAAGATACAGCATCTGAGGTCTTAAAGGCTTAATGTTAAACAAGCAGCCATTTAGCAGAGAAGCAATAAGCCCACATGGAAGACACCAGCCTGTGCGATCATGAAGTGTCATTGGGGACAGGTATCAGGCATCAGAAGAACACAAGCAAAGAAACAAAAAAATATATATTGTTGAGAATGAGGGTGATTGGAAGAGAGACCCCCCAAACCATCCTATCACAGAAGGGACACAAGGAAGGGATGAGTCAACCAGGGTGCAGTAAAGTACGGATGAAATGCAATATTCCTCTGGTTCCTTGAGGCTTCCTTATGTACCACTATCATGATCCCAGTACTGCCTTTCACTGTGGGCTAGGCTGGAGCATGGACACAAGTACAGATAAGAGATAAGAGTTCATGACACATGGAATCCAGGAACAGGAATGGGAGTAGTGATACCAGAAGGATAGGAGGAAGGTGAAAAGAGGAGAGGAGAAAGGAGGAACTGATCAGATCGCAATGATCAACACATAACCACACACACATACCCTCTAAAGGGATGAACAGAAACCATGGGGGAAGGGAGACAGCAGTTGGTATAAAATAATAATTTTTAATTTGTCAAGGGATCACAGTGGGGTGGGGGAATAAGAGCTGATACCAAGGGCCCAATAGAATGTAAATGTCTAGAAAATAATGATGGCAACATATGTGCAAATATGCTTGATACAATTGATGTATGGATGATTATAAGAGCTGTAAGAGCTCCCAATAAAGTGATCTTTTAATAAAATAAACAGCAGGGGACACTGGCTGCAAGGCATTTGGGGATTCTGTGTACTACCTCTGCCAGGCTTCTGAAAACTTAAACTATTGTAAGAGACAAAGTTTACTTAAATATGTGACTTCAGCACAGAGCATGATCCTGCTAGTGCTCTAAGTGCTTGTTGGGAGTAGCTGGGATGGAGATAATTGATAGATCAAAAATATTTTGCAGGGCTGAGCCCCAGTGGCGTAGTGGCAGAGTGCGAGACTGCAGCCCACTGGCTTGGCGGTTCAAATCCAGCAGCAACTCTCCAGGAGTAAGGCTGGGCCACCCACTCCCACCAGAGGGCAGTGATGCCCCCACCCAAAAATATTTTGCAGAGGCTGACTTGTTAGGTTATATTTATTGCTCAGTGTGTAGATGAAGAAATACCTACTTATTTTTTTGCACTTTATTTTTGTTGTTGAGACAGGGCAGAATTTACACCTCGTCCACTATTTCTACGTGTGCAACCAGGGGTGAATTTGAGTTTTTCCAGGGGGATGGATTTGGTGGGACAGGTATCAGCTCTTAGAGCTCTCAAGGGGATTAAACAAAGTCAGTGTACAGTGAGGGACACTGTCACCCCACCCCACCCCCAGCCTTGTTTACCCTTATCGGTCGGTATCAGTATATCACCCCAGTGTCTGAAGGATGCTTTAAGGTCTGGGACCTCCCCCAAGGGCTTGGTTTTGGCAGAGGCTTCACAGGTGGATGCACAAGGGACTGTGGGTCCATTCACTGGCAGAGACCCTGTGCTCAGCTATACTCTAGGGGCATGTGGAGGCTCTGTGTGTGTGTGTGTGTGTGTGTGTGTGTGTGTGTGTGCGCGCGCGCGCTCGTAGTGTCTGGGCCACAGGCAGTACCTTCTCCTTCAGTGGGGCTGAAGGACACCAGCACAGAATCTTCTCTTCTGTAGTGCGTGGCAGGCAGGGGGAGCAGCACCTGGGGGTGGGGGGTGAGAGGTGGGGGAAGGGGGCTTAGAGCGCCATCACCCAGTTCCAGTCCCGCCTGCCAGCATGCCAGCCTGCCTGCCTGCCAGTCATATGCCCTGGTGTATTCTTGGCGCTCTGTGGTTTTGTTTCCACTACAACACTCAGAGGGTCGCCCCTTTGCCTCTAGGCCGGCCGTCCATTCCCATCACAGGGCCGCGGTGACGTCACTGTTGTGGGCGCTCCATTCTGTGACGTGGCAGTAACCTGGGTACCCCTAGTCGGGTTCAGATACCCCACTGGCCGCCACCAACGGGCCCTAAGACCACGTACCCGACATGGCCGCGCTCCGCCTCCTTTCCACCGGGCGGCGGCGGCTCGGCGCCCTCATGGGTCACGGTGGGGGGTCCACCCTGTCCACAACGTGTGTTCGCTGCTTCTCCAGCAGCCCCCACCGCTGCCAGCCAGCCAAATTCTACGCAAACGCGGTAGATGCCATCAAGGACATCCCTTACGAAGCCACCGTCCTGGTGGGTGGGTTCGGGCTCTGCGGGATTCCGGAGAACCTGATTCGGGCCTTGCTGGAGACCCACGTGAAGGGCCTCACTGTGGTCAGCAACACCGTGGGCCTAGAGAACTTTGGCCTGGGCCTGTTACTGGCCAGCAAGCAGGTCCGCCGAGTCATCTGCTCCTTTGTGGGGAACAATACCCTCTGCGAGCACCAGTACTTGACTGGGGAGCTGGAACTGGAGCTGACACCCCAGGGCACACTGGCCGAGAGGATCCGAGCAGGCGGTGCTGGGTTGCCCGCCTTCTACACCAGCACAGGCTATGGCACCCTGGTCCAGGAAGGAGGTGCACCCATCAGGTTCTATGAGGATGGCCACTTGGCCATCATCAGTAAGCCCAGGGAGGTGAGGGAATTTCATGGGCACCATTATCTTCTGGAGGAAGCCATCAGAGGAGACTTTGCTTTGGTGAAAGGGTGGAAGGCTGACCGTGTAGGCAACGTTATCTTCAGGAAAAGCGCCCGGAATTTCAACCAGACCATGTGCAAAGCTGCCAACACCACCGTGGTAGAGGTTGAAGAGATTGTGGACGTTGGATCATTTTCCCCAGAGGAAGTCCATGTCCCTAGCATTTATGTGGACCGCTTGATAAAGGGTGAGAAGTATGAGAAAAGAATTGAACAGTTAATTGTCCGAAAAGAAGGGGAAGACATCCACATCCCAGTCAGTGATCTGAAGATGCGCATCATCAAACGGGCAGCTCTGGAGTTCAAGGACGGCATGTATGCGAATCTGGGCATAGGAATCCCTCTGCTGGCCAGCAACTTCATCAGCCCCGATATCACGGTCCACCTTCAGAGTGAGAATGGAATCCTGGGCTTGGGACCATTCCCATTAAAAGATGAGGTGGATGCGGATCTCATCAATGCTGGCAAGCAAACAGTCACTGTTATTCCTGGGGCTTCTTTCTTCTCCAGTGATGAGTCCTTTGCCATGATTCGGGGGGGCCACCTTGATCTGACCTTACTGGGAGGAATGCAGGTTTCCAAATATGGGGACCTGGCCAACTGGATGGTGCCCGGGAAGAAGGTGAAAGGAATGGGAGGTGCTATGGACTTAGTGTCCAGTCCCAAAACCAAAGTGGTGGTCACCATGGAACATTGCTCAAAGGCAAAGGAGCCCAAAATCGTGGACAGGTGTAGCATGCCTCTGACAGGGAAGCGCTGTGTGAACCGAATCATCACGGAAAAGGCCGTGTTCAACGTGGACCCCAAGCGGGGGCTGACGCTGATAGAGCTCTGGGAAGGCCTGACTGTGGACGAGCTCAAACAGTGCACAGGCTGTGCCTTTGCAGTCTCCCCGGACCTCAGGCCAATGCAGCAAATCTCCATGTAAGAAACCACGGCCACCTTCCCCTGGAAAGGGTGCCTCTCCCCTGAACCTCTGAGCGCTTCATTGTGAGGAAGTCAGTCTTCGTATTTACACATTTCACAAGCAGCAGTGCTTCCGCCCCTCCAATTCTCTACACCAGATAATCTTTGTTCTCTCAACAGGGATCTGACTTTTAATTGCAACAACAAGAAAAAACAGCAGTACTTGTGTATGTTCTGTAATGGGTGGGGACGTTGCAGGTCTTCACATTCTGTGAGTTATATGACCTTCTGTGTCCTTTAGAGGGGCACATAGGATGTGTATATTGGAGTGCTTTTCCTCATAGTTCAATCAGGATCTGTAAAAAACAATGATGTTCCTCCCAGAGTACAACCAAGATACCATTTTATTTCTCCCGTGAACAACACGCCAAGGCGAGTGTGTGATGGACAGGAATACTGTCTCAAAGATAGCTGCTTCCCTTTGGCACCTCTGACGTCTCTTCCGGGCCCTCTCAGTTAGTTGCTCCTCCTTAGTTCCCTGAATCCCAACCTCCTCCCTGCACGCTGCTGCTTAGAGCCATATAGATATCCCTCGCAGGACCACTGTCAGGGGAGCCAGCCCTGAACATATCATCATGGAACCAGTAGGTGCAATTGTACAGTGATAATAAGTAAAGATTCTAGTAAGGTCATAGAAAATATGAGAGAGAGAGAAAAGAGATTAAAATAGTGGAGTCAGACACATTCCATGGTAACATGCTCACCTCAGCCCCACTTGGTGGTCCACGTGGAGAGAGAGAGAAAGAGAGATAACGAGCCAGGCTTATTGTTAACCAAGGCTTTTAAATCTTTCGGGGACATGCACACCCCCTCATTACAGGTAAGGATATACGTCACAGGAAGGGCCTCTCTTATAGGTACCACAGTAATGAGAATCTAGGGGCATACATTCACTCAATTGGAAGGGGAGGTGTTGGGGCACACATGTGACAAGATGGGCCAGACTCATGATGGCCTAACCTTGATTGCCCTTGAACTGGAGACTTGGGTTAGCCAAAACTTTCAGGGGAAGTGACCTATTGTCCTAACAGCAGGGAGTGAACCCTACCTTTTGTGGGTGAGACAATGGCGTCTGGATGGCTGGAGCCTTCAGGGAGAATATCTCTAAGCATCTGACCTCCCATCAAGTGCTGGCAAGCTACTTCTAATATTTGGTAGAACTTTGGAGGAGACAGAGTTGGGGAAAAGTCTTATGTTAATCCCACAGACCATCTTGGGGGTGGGGTGCAGTGTTGGTCATAGAACTGGCTGCTGAGAGAGGCTGCAGGAGGAGAGGGGTGGGTGCTAGCAGCCCTCTAGGAAGCCCTCTGTAAATACACCCTCCACCTGCGCCTATCATGGACTGTAGTCTATAATCGGAGGTAAGATAGAGCCCCCACTGGCAGTCTGGCATGTGGCCACGAGCTCCCTGCTGTCTGCTCCACTATCCCTCCCTCTGACCTCAGTCACCTACCCTGTGCTCTGCTCACAGTTGACTCCTCGTAGCTCCTGTGGCCTCAGAGCTCTGCTCTCTCATACTTTTGATTTGCTGGGCCCCGCACTACCGAGCGGCTTCTCTCAGCTCTTGCAGCTAACGCCCTTCTTTGTCTCTACAACTCTTGTCCACACTCCTGACAGGGAGCCTCCAAGTGGCCCAGTGCATTATTGGTGTGTGTGTGTGTGTGTGTGTGTGTGTGTGTGTGTGTGTGTGTGTGTTGATGTCATCAATCAAATGTTGACTGCTGAATTGATTAACCAACAACAGACTCCCCAGTCTCCTTGACTCTCATTAACCTTGGTGTCCCCCTAAGACAGGTCCAGAACATCCAGGCCCTAGTCTCAGTCAACAATGTCCAGTGGATACCTGGTGATCACTGCTGACAAAGAGCTGACCTTGAGTGGAACTGTGGGTGGAGTATGCCAGCGATACCTTTGTTCTGTCTACATTGTTGTTGAGTACCATCAAATCTATTCTAACTGAAGCCAACCAACTGAGTACATGGCAGAATGAAACCCTGCCCAGTCCTGCATCACCCTCACAATGAGCCCACTGTTGCAGTCACTGTGCAGAAAAACCATTGTAGTCTATAAGAGAGAACTTTTAAAACTCTTTATTGCCAATTAGGTGGTTTATAGAGCAAATCTGTTTTCCATTCATATACATTTTATTTCATGCCATTGATTGCAACTGTCAATGTAGCATCATTTATCCCACTTCATCCCAGTTTCCCATTTCCATTCTTCCTCTGAACTTTGCCCCTGGGTAAAGACTATCCTTTGGATCTGTATACGGTGTGTATCTCCCTAGCGTTACTTTCTTTCCCTTATAGACCTGTCTATTGTCTGGCTGAAAATTGAGCCCCAAGGGTGAGTTCCGTTCCACACCTGAAGGCTGGCTAAGGGCCACAGTTTCTGGGCTTTCAACTAGTTTCTATCTGACCAGTAATTCTGGTCTTTTCTTATGACTATGAATACATATATGAATGTATATATGAATATATATATTCATAGTATCCCTGACCTTCCAATAAGATCCTTGTCAGAGCAGTTGGTATTTCTGTATCTTCAGTCTGTATCACTTGTCTTTCCTCTGGACAGTGAAAGATGACTAGTTGTACTTTAGATGGTCACTCACAAGTCTTATCTTGTTTTGGTTTTTAAAGTCATTTTTTGGGGGGTTCGTCCAACTCTTAGGCCATACATCAATTGAATCAGGCATGTTTGTGCATTTGTTGCCTTCATTCTTTTCTAGACATTTACTTTCTATTGAGCCCTTGTTATCAGCTCTGCCTCCCCCCTTCCTCATAACTCCATGATAGATTGTACATTCTTATTATTTTCATCTCACACCCATCACTGTCTCCCTTTCCCCATGCTTTCTGTTGTTCTTCCCCTGAAGAGGAGGGTATGGTTATGTGTTGATCATTGTGATCAGTTCCCTCTTTCTCCCTTCCTCTCCCCCTCGTCCCCCTACCCTTCTAGTATCACTATTCCCACTCCTGTTCCTGGAGTCTGTGTGTCATGAGCTCCCCTCCCTTTCTATACCTGTGTACATGTTTCGGTCTACTCTGAATTGAGAATCAGCACCGGGATTGTGGTAGTGGGGGTGAAGAAGCCTCAAGGAACCAGAGGAATATAGTGTGTTTCATCGATGCTTTGCTGCACCCAGGTGATTCATCTCTTCCCTGTGGTCCCTCTGTGGGGAGATGGTTCCACTGTCTCCAGATAGTCTTTGGATCTTTGCTCCAGCACCCCTCATTATCAACAATATGTTTTTGTTTATTATGTGTCTGCTGATGTCCATTTCCTGGTCCCCATGACTCCTCATGATCGCACCGGCAGTGTACTTCTTCTATGTGGACTTGTTTCACTGCTGAATGGCAGCTTGTGTAACTTCAGGTCTTTAAGATTCCAGATGCTGAATCTTTTAATAGGAACTAACTGCCTTTTCACCACATTTGCTTATGCACCTGTTTTGTTTTCACTGATCAGGAGGGTGAACATCTCAGATTGCCAATTAGTTACAACAAAGTGTTCTTGTATCGAGGGAGGGTTTGACCAGAGGCCCAAAGTTAATTCCCAACCTCAGTATATTGCCGTATAAATGTATGTACAGGGGCCAATACCTCTATTTTTGTGGATTAATGTATTTACATATGTACACCACTATGTTTATACCTCTATCCATTGCTTTGCTTCATTGGTCCTTCCTCCATTTCCTTTTTTTTTTAATTTATAAATAATTTTATTGGAAGCTCTTATAATCCATACATCAATTGTATCAAGCGCCTTAGCACATATGTTGTCATCATGATTCTTTTCCTTTCATTGTTTATTTTTTCCCTCTTTTTCCTTTTACCTTCCTCCTGCCCCACTGTCACTTTCCCCTTATTTCTGCCTCTTGGTACCTCCTCTTAGCTAGTTTGCTGTTGCTCCGACACAATCCCTGGATCCCTATCTCCTCTTTGCTATTGATGCCAACACCCCCGTTGTTCCCCTGTCCATGGCACAGCCTGCACACTGCCCCCTTCCCCCACCACCTCACTTCCCAGTTCTCCCGCTGCGCTCTCCTCGGGCATGCCTCTCCTGTGCCTATCCTATATAGGTAGGCACACTGACTATGACATAGCCCAAAGTGATTTTTAAAAATGAAAGTAGTAAATAAATGAGAAATTAAAATAAAGAAGAATATGGCAAAATAATAATTTATAAATTATTAAGGGTTAGGGAAGGAGAGGAGGTGGGGAGGGAGGGAGAAAGATGAAAAACTGATGTCAAGGGCTCACTTAGAGATGCAAATATTCTCTCCAGGCTGGACCTCCCACTCCCACCAGAGGGCAGTGATGCCCCCCCCCAAAAAAAAACTAAAAAAAAAAATGTTTTGAGAATGATGACGGCAGATGTACACAGTGCTTGGCACAATATATGTCTGTATGGATTGTGGTAAGTGATGTACACAAGCGCCCAATAAAATGACTTGAAAAAAAGAAGAAACATACAGAAATCCTGGGTCTCTTCGCTGGCCTACAGGACTGTCCAGGAGCTGCTCTCCTGGCCTGAAGTGCCCCCCTTGGGGGCTCCTCAGGGGCTTGGTAGCTCCAGCTGCTGATCTGGTGTGCTCCTTTCTTGGATCGCTCCGTTTGGGAGGTTCAGACTGCACTGCCTCCCAACCATATGACCCCAGAAATGTTCTCTGTCGCAGTCTGTTCCAGTTAGCGGACAGCATGACACGTGCTGCTGTTGGTTGCCCAGTCCCCTCAGTGTTCCATTAGTTCCCTGCAGGGACGTCCTCCTCCGAGCCTGGTGTGCCAGCGTGGGGTCCATCCCAGCTCTCTCTCTCCCTCTCCCAGCTCGCCTCCATGTGGGTGTGGCATGCTGGCCCCTCTCCCCAACCTGCAGGTTCCGTTGTGCTCTCTGCCACGCCCACTTCTAGGGAGAGGGTCGGTTTGGCTCTGGTTGGGACCAGCCCTGCAGCTCTCTCGTTTCATGCATCCTTCCATGTGGCCATGCTGTCCTCATGGTGCATCATGGTAGGGTCTGCATGCCCACTCCAGATTCTGTGAAGACAAGCCAGTTCTCTCTCCCCCTGGGTGTATTAGTGCCCTGCTCCCTCCTTTATCATTTCACTTTCACACACACCCCTTTTCTCCCTCTTCCCTACCCCTTTTTCCCATTTTTTGTGTTGGACCAACATGTACCTTGGGTTTGGTCCGACCTTCTCCCGATTCTCTGTATCTCAGCCTAAATGTAATGAATGATATAGGTGGCTTCTCTTCTATACCCACCATCCTGATTATATTTACCTCATGCTATACTTCTTTTGTGATTGGCTAACTTTATTTATTTATTTATTTATTTATTTTTTAGGCATCACTGCCCTCAGGTGGTGAGAGTAGGAGGCCCAGCCTTTGCTCCTGGGAGCTGGAATCGAACCTCCATCCCAGTGGGCTGCAGTCCCGCGCACAACCACTACGCCACCGGGGCTCAGCCATGATTGGCTAACTTTGCTTAGCATAATTTCCTCTAACTCTTCCTATGAAAATATGTGTTTCATATACTTATCAGTGCTTTATAGTGATGGATAGTACTTCATTGTGTGTATGGCCAGAGTTTACTGATCCATTCCTCTAAGGATGGAAATTTAGGTTGTTTCCAACGCTTTGCAATTTTGAATTGTGCTGCAATAAACATTGGAGTGCTTATGACTGGTCATGATTTATCTCTTACCTTTTCTGGGTATATGCCCAGTAGAAGGATAGCTAGGTCATAAAGTAGCTCAATTTCCATCTTTTTAAAATATAGCCAGAATGTTTTCCATAGTGGTTGTACATATTTACAAGACCACCAGCAATGTAGGAGAGTTTCTGTCTCACCACATCCCCTCCAACATTTGTTGCTTTCTGATTTGGGCCAGCCTCAAAGGTGTTTGATGGTATCTCGGGGTTGTTTTGATTTGCATTTCTCTGGTGGCTAATGACTGGGAGCATTTTCGCATATGTTTATTGGTCAGCTGGATCTTCTCCTTAGTGAAACTTTTCAGTTCCTTTTTTCACTTCTTCAAAGAGTTAACTGTTTTCCTCTTTTTGCAGGCAAGAAATGTATTGTAGATTTTTGTAATAAGTTCTTTGTCTGTTGTGTCATATCTAAAAATTCTATCCCAGTCTGTGGGTTGACTTGTTACCCTCTTAGTAAAGTCTTTTGATGCACATAGGAGTTTTATCCTTAATAAATCCCATTTGTCAATTTTAGGTTCCCCTATGTGTGTACCCTGCCCTATTGCAGTTAGTCTCTGTATTCTCTGGACCAAGGTTCTTAGGTTTGTCATGATTCCTTCACTAATCGTCCTGATACATGATCCACCATGAAATTGTTCTTGTGCATTGGGTGAGGTATACATCCTGTTTCATGTTTCTACTTGTGGATTTCCTTTGTTTCCAGCACCACTTGTTAAATAGGGCAGCACCCTCCCACTTGATGCTTTTTGGGCTCTTGTTGAAGATCAGTTGTCTATCTGCTGATGGCTTTATCTCTGGATTTTTCTATTCTTTTCCATTGGTCTGTGTATCTGTCGTTATGCCAGTATCATGTTGTTTTGACCACCGTGGCTGTGTAGTAGGTATGAAAATCAAGTAAAGTGAGCCCTCCTATGATGTCCTCCTTTTGGAGGAGTTCCCCGCTAATTCTGAGCTTCTTCCTTCTCCATATGAAATTAGGGGTCAGTTTTTCCAATTCTTTGAAGAAGGTTGTTGGTATTTGAATCAGAATAGCATTAAACTTAGAAAGTGCCCTGGGTAGGATAGACATCTTTACTATATTGAGTCTTCCAACCCATGATCATGGGGTATTCCTTCCTTTGTGGAGGTCACTTTTGATTTCCTATAGTAGGGTCTTATAGTTTTTCTTATAAGGGTCTTTTGGTTTTTTTGGTTAGATATTTCATTTTGTTCTTGGCTTTTGTAAATGGTATTGCCTCCTTGATCTCCTCTTCCATGGTCTTGTCTGATGTATATAGCAAACCAATCAACTTCTGTTTTTTAATCTTGCATCCTGCCACTCTTCCACATTCTTCTATCACTGTCAGTACTCCGGTTTTTGGAGCTTTGGGGATTTTCAAAGTACAGAATCATGTCACCTGTAAATAACGATAATTTCACCTCCTCTTCTCTCATTTTGATACCTTTGATGTCCTTCTGTTGTTTTATGTTAGCTAGAACCTCCTTGTTTGGACCCCTCTATCAATGGGATTGATTTTGTCCTTTCTCCATTGATTATGATGTTAGTTGTTGGTTTTTCATAGATAGATTGTATTAATGTGAAGAATTGTCCTTCCATTCCTATCTTCCAGAGTGTTTTAATTAGGAATGAATGCTGGGTATTATCAATTGCTTTTTCTGCATCTATAGACATTATCATGTGATTCTTCTACTTTTTCTATCAATGAGGTGTATAATATTGATGGATTTTCAGATGTTAAACCATTTCTTCATCCTGGGATGAATTTTACCTTGTCCTGAATGATGATGCATTTTCTATACTTTTGTTTCTGTTAGAATACAAAATCTTGTTGAAAAAATATTTTTGCATCTGTGTTCATTAGTGATATCAGTCTATAGTTATCTACTCCTGTGAGATCCTTGCTCTGTTTGGGTATCAAAGTTATACTGGCATCGTAAAGTGAGTTTAGGGGTTCGCCATCCTTTTCTACACTCTGAAATACTGTGTGGAGGATCGGTGTCAGCTTTTCCCTGAATGCTCTGTAGAATTCTCTGGTGAAGCCATCTGGTTTGGGAGCTTTTTTTGTTAGTAGCTTCTTGATTACCATATCTATTTCTTCTTTTGCTATAGGTTTGTTTAGGTTTTTAACTTTTATCTGGGATAGTCCATAGAGGAATTGTTTTTCCAAATTTTTTGTCCATGTCTTCCACCTTGTTGAATCCATTAGAGTACAAACTTTCATAGTATTTTGTGATTATCCTTTTAATCTCATTAGGGTCTGTTGTGATTCCTCATTTCATTCCTCATCCTAGCTATTGTTGTTTGCTCTTCCCTTTCTTTGGTTAGGTTTGCCAGCGGTCTGTCAATTCTGTTGATCCTTTCAGAGAACCAACTTTTTGTTGCATTAGTCTTCTGTATTGTTCTTTTGTCTTCCCAGTGGTTCAACTCTGCCCTGATTTTTATTATTTATTTTCTTTTGCTTTTAGAGGGATTGTTCTGTTGACTCTGTTCTAGTTGCTGGAGGTTTTGTGAGAGCATATCCATAGTAAGTCTCTCTTCCTTTTTCATATATGCTCTTATTTCTATCAAGCTTACGTCGTATCCCATAGGTTTTGATATGCTGTATTCTTATTCTCGTTAGCTTCTAGAAACTTTCTGATCTCCCCTCTAATCTGGGTCAGTACCCACTCATGTTGCAGAAGATCATTAATCTTCCTCCAATTGTTTGCCTTTGTTTTTCTGGTCATCCCTTAATTGCATGGTGAGCCAAGGAGGATATCTGCATAATCTCTATGTGTTTGAATTTACTGAGGCTCGACTTGTGTCCCAGTGTGTGGTCTATGAAAGTAGTGTATTAAAGTCACCTACTATAATTGTTGAATCTGTGATATCCTTTTTCATGTTCTGAATAGTTTGTTTGACAAATTTTGCAGTTCTGTCATTTGGTGCATATTTATTTATCATGCTTACTGGTTCCTGGCAATTTGATCCTTTGAGCATTATAAAGTGCTTCTCCTTATCTCTTTTTATGGTTTGAACCTTGAGTATAGTTTTTTCTGAGGCTGAGCCCTGGTGGCGTAGTGGTTGTGTGCAGGACTGTGGCCCACTCGGTTGGAGGTTCAAATCCAGCAGTGCTCTCCAGGAGCAAGGCTGGGCCTCCTACTCCCACCACCAGGGGGCAGTGATGCCCCCGCCCCCCCAAAAAAAACAAAAAAAAAGTTGCTGTTTGCCTGGTATATCTTCCACCAGCTTTTTATTCTTAGTTTATCCTTGTCTGTGAGCTTAAGATGTGTTTCCTGCAGGCAACAGACTGATGGGTTATTTTGTTTCCCAAGCCATTCTGCAAGCCTTTTTAATTTCATGTAGGCGTTAAGGCCATGGACATTTAGCGTCATCACAGTCTGTGGATTCATTGCTCACATCTGTGCCTTTTGATTTGGGTGTTTTCCTATCACCCTTCTCATGACTGCTGTGTCTTCGTGGGGGCTTCTTTATTCCCTTCTTTTCCTTCCGTGGCCATGTTATCTTGGCGATTGATATCAGCTTGTTGGCTTCTGGTTGGAGTTGGGGTATTTGGTGTTTTCCTGTTTGTGTTTGGTGGATGTTGGTCTTCTGGCCATAGTGAGTCAGCAAAGATCTTCCTCAGGGTTGGATGTCTTGCAGCGTATTCTTTATGTTTTTCTTTGTCCTGGATGACCCTTGTCTCTCCTTCTATTCTAATAGATAATTTGACGGGGTAAAGGATTCTAGGGGAGAGGTTTTTTCTTTCAGCTTTTGGAAGATGTTAGCTCACTCTCTCCTCCTCTTCATGGTTTCTGTTGTTAGGTATGAGCATATTCTTATGTGAAAACCATTGTGCATGACTGTCTTCCTTTCTCTTGCAGGTCCTAGGAGTTTCTCTTTTTTCTCGAAGTTGGAACTATTATATGCCTTGGTGAATTCTTCTTGGATTTAGTCTACTTGATGTCCTCCCTGCTTCCTGTATGAGTGACTGATTCTCATTCATTAGGGTGGGGAAGTTTTCTTTCAGAAATTCCCTTGTTACTTTAGCTGTTGACTCCTTCACGGTGTCTTGTTCTGATAGGCCAATAATTTGGATGCTTTTCCTCTTCATAACATCTGTCATTAATCTCAGGTTTCTTTTTCTTTTTCTTTTTTTGTTTTTGGGTTTTTGGGGCATCACTGCCCTCTGGTGGTGGGAGTAGGAGGCCCAGCCCCACTGCTGGATTTGAACCTCCAACCCAGTGGGCCGCAGTCCCGCGCACAACCACCACGCCACCGGGGCTCAGCCCGCTCTCAGGTTTTCTTCCACCTCTTTTATTATCTTGTTTGATTGTCTTTCTCATTTGCTGGGGTCTGCCTCATTGTCTTAAAGATCACTGAATCGGGTCTCAGCCTTCTCTGGCCTGTTTGTGAGATCTGTGATCTTGTGTGCAGTTTCTGCTACTTCAAACATTGGCTCCGGTAATTCCCTTTGGTGGGTGGATCAGGGACTTCACCTCCTCTACTGTTGCATCCTTTGTCTGTGTAGCTTCCCTCATCTCCTGTATTACCCCAAGCAGCCTTTTGAAAATTTCTTTTTTGGCAGATCCATGTCAAATCATTCTATGAGTGTCATTAGCTCTGTTGATATGATTTGTCTTTCTTTTTGGGAGTAATGTGGTATGCTGTTGTTTATGTGATGATTTTGAAGAGTTGGATATTATATTTCTGGGAGACCAAGGAGCCCTGCGTTCTTTTATTGTGTGACTGGCAATGGTGTTTTCAAGAGCTGCCTGTGGCCTATTTTGGAGGCAGGTCAGGCTGCTGTGTAGGCAGGTCCCACAGTGACTCAGTGGTCAACAGCGTTGAGAGGTGGTGAGCACCAGTGGGGACACCTGTGGGGAACTCAATTTGACTTGTGGAGAGCTCTGCTACAGCAGTAGGACTGTAGGGGGCCAATTGGCAGGGGATGGTGCTGTTTGGATCTAAGGTGGTATGACTGGCATGAGCCGAGGGACCTCCCAGAATGGGTTGCTGCTTCCCTGTATTCCGAATCTAGATTTGAGGGAAGGATGCCCTTCCGACCTGGGATGTATTCTCCGCTGTTCCACTCTCTGTGTGGGCTGGGAGTGGACAAGGCAGCAAAGATCCTCCAGCTGAGACAGACCCAGACAACGTCTATCTTAGGCCCCAGGGGGTGGACGCTTGCTGGGCGGGCCTGCAAGGACCCAGTCCACAACTCCGACTCTCCACAGCTCAGAATGAGGCAGTGCATGGTGAGTCTGCAAGGCCCTGGGCATTGACTTGGACTCACTGAAGCTCAGACACTGATGGTGCCACGAGGTGGGACTGCATGGCCCCAACTGAGAGACATCGGGACTACCAGAGGCCATCCTGCTGCAGAAATGGTGGGCAGGAAGTGCAGGTACCACTCCCTGTGGGTGGTGAGATGCCAGGGCTACAATAAACTGAGGTGCACTAGAAGTGACGAGAGCTGTGTCTTGTTGACAGAGCAGACGCGACTGCATGGGGGTTGGAGGTGACCCAGGTGCCGGTGCTGGGTGCATCCAGCCACAGTCAATTAAACCTGCTATGGGCTAGACCTTGGGGTCCTGGGGAGCTGCTAGGAGGGACAAGAGCTTGCAGGCAGAATCACTGCTAGTCCCTTGGAGGGAAGGGAACTGTGGAAGATGGTTGCAGCTCCCCCAGGTGGGAGCCAAAAGTGGACATATATAGTGGTCAGGCCTCACCGTGGGGAGCTCTACACAATAGCCATCTTGTTCCTGGTGCAGGGACCAGGCCAGGGGGTGGGTTGGAGGAGATGGCACTGACTGGTGGCAAGGAACATAAGTGTTGCACAGCAGAAGGAAATACCCGGTCTATTAACCCAGATCTCCGGGGCTTGAAACAAAGCAGATGTGGGACAAGGCCACCCCTGGATAGTAGGACCCCTTGTAGGGACCTTTCCACTCACCAGAACACATCCACTTGACCTTCTGAACACCAGACTCACCGGAGCTCCTGTGGGGGCCACTTACTTTGGCGCCATCTTGAAGTCTCTCCCACTCACAAGTTTTTAGGACCCCAGTCACTATACTCCAAAGTAGAATGTTGAGTATTGCCATCAAGATTTCTGTTATGTCATTGACCATGGTGCCCCCCAAGACTGTGGCCCAAAGCATCGAAGCCCTATGATTTATTTTCTCCAGGGGGTTGGTTATGTCTAAGAAGTTTCCTTGAAGACAATTGTGTGCATAACCAAAAGTGGCGAAGAAAACTGATGGTTACCAGCTATCAAAAGATATAGCGTCTGGGGTCTTCAAGGCTTGAAGGTAAACCAGCAGCCGTCTAGCTCAGAAGCAACAAAGCCCACATGAAGGAAGCACACCAGCCTGTGTGACCACAAGGTATCAAAGGGATCAGGTGTCAGGCATCAAAGAGCTAAAAATTTCACCATTATAAATGAGAGGGAGTACAGATTGGAGACCCAAAGCCCATCAATAGGTAAAGCGACATCTCCTTACAGAGGGGCCACAGGGAGGAGACCAGTCAGTCAGGGTACAGTGTAGCAACAATGAAATATACAACTTTCCTCTAGTTCTTAAATGTTTCCTCCCACTCACTATCATGATCCCAATTCTACCTTACAAATCCGGCTAGACCAGGGGACAGATTGGTACAGATAGGAGCTGGAAACACGAGGAATTCAGGACAGATGATCACTTCGGGACCAGTGATGCGAGAGGTGATACCGAGAGGATGGAGGGAAGGTGGAGTAGAGAGGGGGTACCAATTGCAGGAACCTACATGTATCCTCCCCACTGGGGTAAGGACAGGGAAGTGGGTGAAGGGACATATAGGATACTGTATGATATGAAAACATAATGGTAATTTGTAAATAATTAAGGGTTCATGGGGGAGGGGAGGGGAAGAAGAAAGGGAAATATGTGGAGCTGATACCAAGGGCCTAGGTAGAGGGAGGATGTTTTGAGAATGATGAAGGCAACAAGTGTACAAATGTGGTCTGCATACAATGGATGTATGTATTGATCGTGATGAGTTATATGAGCCCCCAATAAAATGATTTTAGAAAAAGAAAAGAGAAATTTCCCTAACACTGTCCCCATATACTGTACTGAATTCACAGCTGTTTGTCACATAGGTAGACACACATGTAGAACACCCCCACACAACACAACCCACCCCAATCAAACCTGTATACAGCTGCTGGTGTACTTCCACCCTCCCTCCTATGCCTGTTCAGTTTGTATCCACTATTTGATTACCACAGAAGGGTTGTATGCAGAACAGAATTCACCCCTGCTGCCTTTAACTCTTGCCCTTTTCTCAGTGCCATTCCCCTTCCATAGTGTGTGCTGCCTTCCCTCCCATTGCATCATGGTGCCTTCCCTTCACCCAGGTTAATACGAGTCTGCCCCAAAGTTAGTATTTTACCCTCCCACCCTGGGCAGCCATCAAAGACTATTCCTTGTAGTGTGAAAACCTTTTCTTGACTTTTTATAATAATACTCTCAAAATAATAATAATAATAATAATACTCTCATAGCACTTGCCCTTTTATGATTGAATCATCATCAGCATGGTGTCCTCCAGGTCCATCATGTCATTTGAAAGTTGTTTGTTTAGACTTGCTGTGGAATAAATTGGTCAGCAAAAATGCAGTTAAGCCAACAAAGCCCACATGGACGAAGCTCACCAGCCTGTGTGACCAGGAGGTGTCAAAGGGATCTGATGTCAGGCATCAAAGAACTAAAAAGTATATCATTATAAGTGAGGGGGAGCACAGATTGGGGACCCAGAGCCCATCAATAGGTGAAACGACCTCCTCTTACAGAGGGGGTGCAGGGAGGGGATGAGCCATTCAAGGTGCAGAGTACTAACGATGAAATGTGCAACTTTCCTCTCTAGTTCTCAAGTGCTTCCTCTCACCCACTATCATGATCCCAATTCTACCTGACAATCCAGCTAGATCAGGGGATGTATACTGGAGCCGAAAACATGGGGAATTTAGGATAGATGATCCCTTCAGGACCAGTGGTGGGAGTGGGGATACCAGGAGGGTGGAGTGGAAGGGGGTAACTGATGTCAGAGATCTACATATAACCTCCTCTCTGGGGTACAGACAATGGGGAACTGAGTGAAGGGACATATCGGACAGTGTATGATATGGGGAGCTAGTACTGGGGGCCTAAGTGGAGGGAGGATGTTTTGAGAGTGATGATGGCAACAAGTGTGCAAATGTGGTCTGCATACAATGATCATGATAGGAGTTGTATGAGCCTCCAATAAAATGATTTATTTAAAAAAGGGGGGGGGAGAAGGAGCTTGTACAAAGGGCGCAAGTAGAAAATATTTGGAAATGAAGATAGCAACCTGTGTACAAATATGCTTGATACAAATGATGTATGGAATGTTATAAGAGCTGTAAGAACCCCAAATAAAATCACTGGGGGAAAAAAAACCCAAAACAATTCTAGAATAATTACACCTATGGAAAATAATAATTATACTTGTGAAATTGGTTCTCTACTAAAAAACAAACAAAACCAAAAAATGCAGTAAGCTATCTGTGACACAGCCTTAACAATGACCTCGAGCACATGGATCGTGGCCATGGTACAGGACTGAGAAACATTGTATTCTTGCAAAACTAGCGTGAGGGCTGTGTCTGGATGGTGTTGGGCCACGTCTGCTCTGCTCAAACTTTTCAAGCCAGGAGGAGAAGTGAGCACTAACCCCAGGTTGACTTCCATCAAGCAGGATGTAGGATAACTCCTGTGTGTAACCCAAGATGGCTGCAGGCTGGCTAGGTTGCTGCAGAGGCTTCTGGGACTGTCCTGAAGTGGTCCTACCTGGAGGATATGCTGGACTCATGGCCGAGACCGAGGGCACTCCTAAGATATCAATGGGAACAGCCAGACTGGACCTCTCCTCATCATGGGGAAGCAGGAATGTATGTGGGGGTGGGGGGCAGGGGGTGGCAACCTTTAGCTGCAGCCCCTCTGTCTCCCTATAGAAAGCTCCAGTTCCAATGAACCCATGTTGTCTGTGGTCATTTCTTCCATCTCTCAGCCCTTAGTGCAAGTTTTCACCTCCGTGGGGACTAAGTTCTCCAACACAGGGTCAGAAGTGTCTGTCACCTCCAACCCTCCATATCAATATCAACTGTTCTCACACAGTACTCTCCACTCCGCCCATTTCATAATTTGTTACGGTCTCACAAACTCACAGGCGATTCTCACAATTATGAACTTTTATTAGAGACGTTAACAGGTTATAGTCAGGATCAGAAATGCCCAAAATAGTTTTTTTTTTAATTAGGCATTACTGCCCTCTAGTAGGAGTGGGAGGTCCAGCCTTGCTGCTGCTGGATTTGAACCGCCAAGCCAGTCAGCTGCATTCCTGCACTCAACAACTACACTACCAGGGCTCAGCCCCAAAATAACACCATCCAGACACAGCCCTCACGCTAGTTTTGTAAGAATACAATGTTTCTCAGTCCTGTACCACGGCCACGATCCATGTGCTAGAGGTCATTGTTAAGGCTGTGTCACAGAGAGCTTACTGCATTTTTTGGTTTTGTATGTTTTGTTTCTTAGTAGAGAACCAATTTCACAAGTATAATTATTATTTTCCATAGGTGTAATTATTCTAGAATTGTTTTGGTTTTTTTCCCCCAGTGATTTTATTTGGGGTTCTTACAGCTCTTATAACATTCCATACATCATTTGTATCAAACTAGTTCTTTCATTTAGGATAGCCTCTTCTCTGCTGTGCCCAAAGGCATGTCTCTCTGGTCCTTTACCTCTTGACCTTGGGCTTATGCCTGCGGGGGCAATGTTACAAAGCTCTTTCTGCTGCTAATAAGTGACCCAAAGTCACCTCACGCCCCCCTTAGCCTCAGATTGAAAACACTCAGCTCTGTCTCCTTGGGGCAGCAAACCTCTCTCCCCCAATTAAGTGCCTGAAGGCACCCTAATATGACAGCAAGCCTCCTGCCTGAAGCATTCAGCTTTGACAGTGCTCCTTGGGCCAAGAAGCCCACAACTGACTCTTGGTTCTGCTGCTGCTATTCCTCAGCTGTATCTCTGGTGTCGTCACAGTTTTCTGCCCCTTGAGTGAGATATCACTTTGTAGGGATCTCAGGGTCCAAAGGACGTGCTCCACACCTACTAGTACTCCACTTGATGGTAGTGAGTTACCCGTTTCTGCTGTTGCTGAGATGACAATTCATCTCTAGGACGTTGGCAAAAACTGACCAAACTCCATGTTTGTCATTATCATTGGCCCTTTAACAGTCACTCACACAAGAATCATATAATCCTATCAACCTCTCCCCCCATCTTCTGTTATGCAGGCTCATCAGGAAAAAGTCACTTGGTGGGAGTTACAAAGACTCAGACTACAAGAGTCGTGTATGTCAAACACTGTACTGCCCCACAGGTCTGACTCAATGAATCAAAGCAGATTCAACACCAGAGAGAGAGAGAGATGGATGGCTAGTGGGAATGTCAATGGGGGTATACATGTATGCACAGGCACACACATGCACTCACAGTTGTATATACGTGAGAGCTTCCAATATGGAGGTGAAGTGCACCCCGAGAACATTGAACACAATACTGTGTTTGTGCTCTTTTGTTGTTGTTTTTTTGAAATCAACTTGTATGTCACAAAAGAATCAAAGTCTTTCAGTTTTACTTTTTCTCTTTTTATAGCCCGGCAGACCTCTGATGGAAAAGGGGTCTGGAGGATTTTAAGGCTGTGGTCTCTCTCTCTCTTATAAATAAATATATATATATATATATATATATATATATATATATTTATGGAAACCACATCTACTTTTTGTATAAATATTTTCTCTTGTGGAACATGATACATACAAAGAAAACACATTCTCTGTAGTCGTACAGCCCATCTCTTCAAATAAGTAATGGAATCCCATTAAACAATCCAGATCTGTGGGTGTTTTTTCGCCCTTCCCACCATCCTGCCCAGATTTCCTGCCTTGGAGATGGGCGGTAGCTTGCTTCTCTCCATCATGAATGTTCAGCCCTTCAGCAAGTATGGGAGAGAATCCCATCTGTACGGTGTCACTGTGCACAGTGCTGGGCCCCTGCTGCATTAGCTCCAGCTTTAACCCTAAGACCATCTCAGAGGACAAGAACTTGTTTAAGGGTCTCCACCCCCTGAGCCTTGGGGGTCTGTCCCGGCCTGCGGGTCCGTAATTCGCAAGTCCTGGAAGGAGGAGTGGGAATTGGGGGGACAGGAGACGCGAGAAATGGAGACAAGACAGGATTCTGATCAAGTCTCGTTTATTGGGGAAAAGTAGACCGGTTTTATAGGGCAGGCAAGCTTTGGGCAATTAGCATATGGTGATCTTCAAAATTAACAAGTGAATG
>PVJH01028212.1:0-27592 GCA_004026705.1 Nesogale talazaci
AATCTATTCAATTGTTTATTCAAAAAATAGTTAATAAACTTATTGCACACCACACTATTTACACTGTTAGCAAAAATGGACATGATTATAGATCTTCTTTAACCTAGAGTCCATTAGGAAATTCAAATTATTTGAATCATATATACATCAGTAAAATGGAAAGTATGATACATGCTTCTGAAGGAGAGGAACCAAATGCTATATTAAGAATATTTTTTTGTACCTGGTTCATTCAAATGTGGGAAACTTCCACTTTAAACCAAAGAGTAACAGGAAAACTGGGGAAAATATAGGAAAAATGATTTTTATTCTTTGAATACTAGGGAACAAAGCACAGAGATCCATGGGAAAAGGAAAACAAATGATGAATCCCAATTTGCTCCCTACACAGAATTCTTGGACTGTTGTGCAGGAGGAGTGAGGGTGGTGTGCAGGGAGCACTGTGTGGTCTCCTTGAGTTGACGAGAAAGATAGGAGGATAAGGTAGTATCCACAGAGTAGAACATCACTGAGAAGACAGCTCTCAGGAAGAGAGATCTGGAAATTTGTAGAAAATCCCGTTTGAATTTTCAACTGAGTACTGATGGGAACATGCATCCAGTGAAGCTTCTTGAGGCTGAGGAAAGGCTCCCCCAAAAGAAAAAATGAGAATAGCCCTCAGAGTTCACCCAGTACTAGAATAGTTTGTATTTGTCTCCAACAGAATGAGGGCAGATATGAGTATCCAGAAGATTATCGACTCAGCATTGGGAAAATTAACCCCAGTCTAAAAATTATGCAGGTCCCACCTACTAAAACTTCAAAGTCAATGAGGAGAGAACCCACTGTTGTAAAACAATGCATTGTGTTCAAGAGAAATACAATATACAATAAGCATGATGTTAGGAAAAACTGATGGAAGAAGAGGGAGACATTTGGAGAATTGCATGAGTTAAAAGCAACAGAAGCAAATAGGTATTAAAACAAACAGATGAATGTAAAAAATTCTGGAAGTGTCGGGGTCTATGAGTAGACACTTGGATAGACATAGAGTTAAACAAGTGAAAGAGAGATAGTGGGAATGTATCCATGAATATATAAAGGCTTAGCAGATGTTTCGATATGCATGTTTACTTTTGCTGCAAATATCCATGAATATGGTGGAACATGCACAGGAACAAATTGTGACAATTCCTTAGACATAATAAAACACCTTAAGGGACTGGGTCACTACTGAGTAACTATCTAAGTGTAACTATTCATCTTCTGAACAGAGGAAAGAAGAGTGACAAAAATTGAAGGGCACATGAAAGTACATATGTATTGCAATGAACTAATGGACCACACAAACATCAGTCTTCTTGAGATGAGAAGAACTAGATGGTACCTGCCTACCACTACCAGTTACTTCACAATGATTAACATTAGAGGATTGTGTTAAGCTTGGTTCACTAGAGAAATAAATTCATTTACACTCATATATGTGTAAGGTAGAGCTTTATATCTAAGAGTTACTGTATATTGAGAAAACAACTGAGCCCTGTCTAAATCAAGTCCATCAAGTCTGACATTCGTCCATATGTCCAACACTAGTCCATACATTCTTCTTTAGATTTAACACAACACATGCAATGAAGCTGAACGTAGACGATTAAAGGCTGTTGGGCGAAAAGTCTTGTGGATCCAGTGGTGATAGCAGCACCTCAGTGTTGCCACAGGTCTCCAGGTGCCTCCTTCATCTCTCTGAGTGTGTCTCCTCATCAGCAAGGCAAAGCAGAGCGAGACTGTAGAGAGAGAGGAAATCCCCAGAATTCTCATGAGAAGGCCATGCCCTCAAGGAGGCATCATCAGGTTGTGACCTGACTGATAGGCTACACTCCACCCCTATATTTATTTATCAAGTTGATATGAAATTGTGTGTGGCATACAAAAAGACATTTCCTCAGGTTTGTCTCGCCCAAAGTTATGCGTAGCATTAGAGACTGTCAGCACATGGTGGGAGGTCAGATGCTTAGAGATATTCTTCTTGAAGGCATTCAGCCATCAGACCGCGTCTGGTCCACTGGAGGTGGGACTCACACCTTACTCATAATTGTTTCCATGAAGAGCCAGAGAAGTAGTCAAACCTGCTCAGTGACATCCAAAGTTAGGCTGTCATCCTGAATCTAGGGTCCACCCACCTTGTCATGTATACCCCCAACCCCTCCCCTTCCTATTACGTGTATACCCCTAGAACAACCCCCTCTCATTACTGTATACCTTTAGTACAAGCCCTTCCTGTGATTAGGCGGCTTGCGTGCCCCCAAAACATATATATATATATATATACACGTAGATTAATAATAAAGCTCACCCTCCTATCTCCTGCTCTCTCTATCCATGCTGTGTGTGGACCTGGCTGTTGAGATCATGGCCATCCAGGAGGTGAGCATGCTACCATGACATGTGTCTGACTTCATTATTTTACTCTCTCTCTCCCTGTCCCATCTCTTTAATATTTTTCTATGATTTTACTATAATCTTTACTTATTATCACAGTACAATTGTACCTGCCAGGCCTGTAATGATTTGTTAGGGACTGGCTCCCTTGACAATTATGTAAGTACCATAAGGTCCCTATGTAGAGTAGGAGAAAAATGTCGAACAGAACTTAAAATTAGAACATAGACCAAGTTTATTGATCAGATAGAGAGTGTTAGTGCCCTCCCACCCCTTACCCCAAGGGGTGGCCCTTATCTTTCAGTCTAGAACTGAATATACCCTCATGGAAGAGATAACCATTTAAGATCAAATGGCAGCATCTACCCAAGACAAAGTTCAGAGGGTGAGAATAGGAAGAGGAAACTAGACAGGACTCAGGCAAGTCTTATTATTGTTGGATAATTTATGGTACATTAAGGGATTGTAAGAGATGACTTGAATCAGAATTTTTGTGACTTGTTGAATGTAAACCTATGATCTGGTCTGTAAATCTTAACCTACTTCACAGTAAAAAGTAAGCAAAAAATATTTAAGAGAATACAAAAATCTTTAGCAACTAATAAGGTAAAATGGACAGTATCTGAAATTCAGTTAAATAAAAATCACCATGCGCTCACCTTCCAACATGCTATCTGAAGAAAAATGTGTGCATAAACCAATGTAATGAAGAGAGCTGATGATGCCCGGCTATCAAAAGATATAGCTCCAAAAGTCTGGACTCTTAAAGGCTTGAAGATAAACAAGCAGCCATCTAGCTGAGAAGTAACAAAGCTGACATGGAAGAAGTTCCCCAGCCTGTGTGATCAGGAGGTGTCGATGGAATCATGTATCAGGTATATAAGACCCAGAACACGATGTGAATGCGGGGAGGGGGCACATGGAGTAGATATCCAATGCCTATATTTAGACAATTGGACATCGCCTCACACAGGGGTTACAGGGAAGAGATGAGCCAGTCAGGGAGCAGTATAGCACCGATGAAACACACAACTTTCCTCTAGTTCTTTGGTGCTTCTTTCCCCCCACTATCATGACCTCAATTCTACCTTACAAATGGGATTAGAACAGAACATGCACCCTGCTACAGATAAGAGTCTGAAACACAGGAGATCCAGGATAGATGAACCCCTCAGAGCCAACAATGAGAGTAGAGATACCAGGGGGTTGGGGGAGGGTGGAGAGAGAAAAGGGGAATTGATCACAAGAATCAACCTACCCATCTTCCAGGGGGTTACTGTAAGGAGTAAAAAAAGGGGAGCTGATATCAGAAGCTCAAGTGGGAAGAGAATGCTTTGAAAATTATGATGACAGCAAATGTGCAAATGTGCTTGACACTCTGGATAAATGTATGGATTGTGATAAGAGATGTAAGAACCCCCAATAAAAATATTTTTTAAAAATCATCGTGCTTGCAAATCAGCAGAGATTATTTAAATTCAGCAATGGGAACTGATGGAGAAATGATAAATAACTATTTAGTATGCAAGAACTTGAAAATATTTATAATAGTATTCCATGTGTTCTAGAGGTAGATAAAAGATTAAGAAAATTAAAGGAGTACATGCAAGATAGAAAAAGAACTAATTAAATATCTAGCATAAAGCTAATATATATATATATATATATATATATAATGACAGTACACTTGATAGGATTGTCACCTTGAACACATAGGAATAGAAGCCATACAAAGTGAAACCCAGAGAAAGAGGGAAACACTGAGAAAGATCAGGGGAATCAGTTTGCTGTGGAACAACTCCAAATGGTCAATATTATAATCTCATTAGAGTTTTTCAAGTCTAGGGAAGAGAGAATGGATGGGAGGCACTGATAATTTTTCATCTGTTATTAAAAATATAATACCACTGGTCCAAGAAGCTCCACTAACTCCAAAGCCCAAATACTCTAATGAAAATCACCACATTATATTTAATTTGTTGGGAAGGGGTGATATTGAGGAATTAAAGGCAACCAGAAGACAGAAGATACAGTGGAGAAAGAGAGACACAAATAAGAGCGGCAAAAGACTTATTGATGCCAATGATGCAGTTAGTGGAAAAACTTTTTAAAGTATGGAAAAAAAACCTATCAACCTAAAATTCTATATCCAGAAAATAAATGAAATAAAGATATTTGCTGACATCCAAGCTAAAAGAATTTACAACCAGCAGGCCTAACCTTCGAACTATGTTAAAGGAAGTAATTCAAGCAGAATGAAAGTATCAGGTGGACTTCTGGATCTACATAGAGGAGTAGAAGAGCATTGGAAAGAGTAAATGTGTGGGCAAATATGGAAATATTATTATTTTTAAAAGGCTTTAAGTGGCAAATGACTGCTTAAAGCTAAAAAAAAGTTCAAGTTGTTCAAGTAGCTCATAAAAATCCGTATATAGAAGTAAAATATATGACAATAATAGGGCTACGATGGAAAGATAAAAATATATATTTTAAGAAGTTTATATTGTAGTATAACATCCACTTAAGGTAGACTAATAAATTAAAGGTGTCTATTATAACCTCAAACAACCACTTTAAAAAGACATATACAGTTAGGATTCCAACAAAGATGATATCTGGTAGGTTTAAAATTAAACTTTGTATCAATCCCAAGGTTATAAATGGCCACTATCACCTTAGCATTAAAAGATATGTCAAGAAAATCCCAAACCCATCAATATCTTCTAGTAGCATCAGTTTAAAAAATTTAAGTATATTTTTAGTAAATTACAACCTACAAGATATGTCACAAATGAGTAGATTTTTCTAAGGAATGCAGGTGTGCTTATACATTTGGAAATCAATCAAACTTACCATATAAAGAGACTAAAATGTAGCATATCCTAGAATTTGTCTCAGTCATTATGGAAATGACACTTGTCAAAACCCAAAATCCCTTTCTGACCATTACTCTCAAGAAACTAGTATGAGGTGGGAAGACTCAGCCTGATGAAGGCTAACTATGTAAATCCATTAGCTAATGCTGTCCATAAGGATGAAAGACAATGCTTTCTCTTCAAGATTAGGAAGTGAACAGGGATACCTAGTCTCACCATTTCAATTCGATCTTGTATTAAGATGTGAATTCTCCCCCAAATTTTAATAGATGCTCCTGTCGGACCGCACGTGCCGCGCCAGCCTAGGTGGGTCGCGTCCCCGCCACGTGTCTGGACCGGGTTCGGTGTGGAGTGCCCCTCTTCCCGGGAAACGGGGTATCATGGCCTGAAAGGCAGCCGCCCCCTCGCCTGTTCGTGGGGAGCCCGGTGCTAAACCATTCTTAGATGACCCGCTTCTGGGTCGGGGTTTTGTACTAGCAGAGCAGCTCCCTGGCTGCGATCTATTGAAAGTCAGCCCTCTACACAAGGGTTTGAAAAAAAAATTTTTTTAATAGATTCAACTTGAACATAAATGTGCATAGCATCTTCCAAACTGGAAACACCTCAAAAGTCACACAAAATTTCAATGACAGACTTACTTTAGATTATGTATAGAAGCATGAAAGTCTAGAAAAGCACCAACAAATACAAGTAAGAACAAAGCTGGAGTATTTATATGACCTGATTTCCAGAGTGATTAAGTTATAGTAACAGCATAGTAATGGGGTAGGTAGAGACAATTATGGGACATTACGATTCTTTAATGTTGTGTAGCTTTCCATTGTGTATATCATCTTGTTTATTCATCTCAGCTTGTTTGTGCATTCATCCACTGATGGGCACATAGGTGGTTTACACGTATCTGTTTTGCTATTGTGACTAATGCTGTGATGAACATCTCATGCCTCTTAGTTCTGCAGGATAGATACCCACTGGTAGGGTCACTGCATCAGACGGTAGCATTACTTCTAACCTTTAGAGGAAGCCCCTTACTGTTTTTCATAGTAGTTGTGCTATTTGGCAGTGAATGAGTTCCAATCGCCCCACACGCTCACCAGCATTGACCGTTTTCAGTTTCAATCATTGTTATTATGACCAGGAGGAGATGGTGCCTCATTGTCTCATAGGGTCGCTGTGAGCTGGAATCGACTCTGTGGCAGTAGGTAGCGGCTGAGCAGCTCGAGCCTCGTATTGTGTAGTTGGTGGCTGCCTGGATGTCTTCTGTGATGAAGTGTCTGTTCATGTCCTTCGCCTAATCAGTGGAACTTTTCTATGGCGCCAACAGGAGGTCTAACGTGCCATCTTTAGTGCCAGAGAAAGCATTTGAGTAGAGAGAAGCAGAGCACGGTTGAGAGGGGAGGATGGGCGTGAAAGCACTGGTCCTTAGTAGTCCCATCAGAGCAGTTACATTCTCCTGGAAGCACATCACTGGGGAGCACCGTAGAGGGGTGGTAGAATTTGAGGGCTGGTGCTTAACGAACCCTTTGCACTGTGATAGCCAAGAGAAAGAGATCTATTCCTCTTTATACAGGAGGAACCATGAAAGAAACAGACACAGGTCTGCCCCAACAAGCTGAGTGTGAATGCTGGTTTACCAGGCTGCACTAGATGCTTCTTTGGGGGACATATAAGAAAATTGGCCTGCTTAAAATGAATCAGCTGCCTCTTTAACAGAGGGGGAAGCCATGTGATTTTTTCAGAGCCCCATCGGTGATCTCAGCCAAGCGAGCAGCAAGGACAAGGCAGCGTCATTTCAGCTGCTGACGTGTTTCTCTGAGCTGGGCCAGGAAGGAGCTGTCGCTGTTACTGAGCTGTGAGTGATTAGGGTCTAGACTCTTCTTATGAGGACGGTGCCAAACTCAGGGTTCACAGTCCTTCTGCATCTTTACAGAAATCAAAGACACGGCTTTTAGGAAGCTGTCACCACAGTTCACCTACAAATACCTTCTGAAAACTATCGGCTAGAGTTTTTTTAAATTTTTTTTTTAAATATTGAGGGTTGTACAGCTCATCACAATCCACACATCTATCCATTGTGTTAAGCACATTTGTGCATTTGTTGCCCTCATCATTCTCAAAACATTTGCTTTCTACTTGAGTCCTTGGTGTCAGCTCCTCCTATCCCCCCTTCCTCCCCACCCCACATCCTTCATGAACCCTTGATAATTTATAAATTATTATTTTGTCATATCCTACACTGTCCAATGTCTCCCTTTACCCACTTTTCTGTTGTCCACCCTCCAGGGAGGAGCTTATATGTAGAACCTTGTAATCTGTTCCCCTCTCTACCCCACCCACCCTCCACCCTCCTGGTATTGCCACTCTCACCACTGGTCCCGAAGAGATCATCTATTCTGGACTCCCTGTGTTTCCAGTTCCCATCTGTACCAGTGTACATTCTCTGATCTAGCTGGATTTGTAAGGTAGAATTGGGATCATGATGGTGGGGGGAGCAGAGGAGGGAAGCATTTAGGAACTTGAGGAAAGTTGTATGTTTCATTGTTGATACAGTACATTCTGACTAGCTCATCTCCTCCCTGTGACTCTTCTGTAAGGGGATGTCATCCAGATGGGTCTTGCATTCCCAATCTGCACTCTCCCTCATTCACATTGATTTGATTTTTTTGTTTTTTGATGCTTGATACCTGATCCCTTTAACACCTTGTGATCACACAGGTTGTGTGCTTCTTTCATGTGGGTTTTGTTGCTTCTGAACTAGGTGCCTAGGTATCAAAAGATATAATGTTTGAAGTCTTAAAGGCTTGAAGGTAAACAAGCAGCCCTCTAGCTCAGAAGCAACAAAACACATGTGGAAGAAGCACACCAGCTTGTATGATCATCAGGTGTTGAGGGATCAGGTATCAGGCATCAAAGAACAAAGAAATCCATCATTGTGTGCTCACCTTCCCAATAAAATCGCTGAAGACAAATGGGTGCATACCCAGAAGAAGTGAAGAAAGCTGATGGTGTCTGGCTATCAAAAGAGTATAGCATCTGGGGCTTTAATGGCTAGAGTTCCTAAAGGGGTGCTAAAGAAGAGGAAAAAAAGAAGTCAACCTGGAAAAACTGATTATAGAATAAAATTGCTACGAGGGTGATTGGTTTTTCTGTTCTTGTTTTTCTGCTTAGCTTTGGCCAACAAGTAAAAAAGATGCATACTCTGTGGTTTGCTTTTTTGCTGATTGAGTCATTTTAAAATTCCTACTCAGAAGTATAGTTGCCCAAACCCCTTTGCAGTAATGTCTGTCCTAATGCCTCTAAGTTTCTCAGGCTGGAAAATAATTTAAGTGCTGCAGAGAGCCATTGGAACAAGCAAAAAACATTGGCCATAAAACTACATTTGTGTGTACAATTTGGGGGCTTTAATCCCGTTTGCCAATAGATAGTGCCACTATCTAGTTCCTAGCCTTCCCCACCAGAAGAAGAATCTTACCACCAGCCTTGCTCAACCATGCAGATTCTGGGACCATTATCTTGTTCACTCCAAAACCCACTTTCCCCATGTGGGCAGGGAGGGCTCTCTACCTAGTCCAACACCTATCTTATTTGTTAATTGGTTAGGAAGCTGCCTCTTTTCCAACCGGAATGCTATAAGTTGTGGGTCTTTTCATAAAATAAACTTTCTCACATGAAAGAAATTTCTTTCAACCTTTAATGAGCTACAAGGGTGTTTGATTTTGTCAAATGCTCTTCTATATCAATTGAGAAAATCACAGGGTTCTTTTCCTTTGGACAAGGAATATGGTATGTTACACTGACTGGTTGCCTTACTTTGAACTAGGCTTTCATTCCTAGGAGAAATCACCATGGTTTGTTCAATGGTTGAACCATATCCTCTTTCATTTTTTTATTTGAGAGATTAAATTTATCAGTTTGACTTTTGTAAAATTTGCCCATTGGTTTTAGGCATATCCACTTGAACATAAGAAAAAAATCCCCTTTGTTTCCTTCTTGTGTTCTATATCATCTGACATGTACATCTTTGATTAATTTCAAATTCAGGCCCCAACTTCTTTTTGCTTTTTCTCAAAACATCAACATGAAGTTTCTTATCCAACCCTGTACATATTCTACAGACCATGAGGGGATTTGTCAGAACCAACACTCTGGGTTTTGTTTTTGTTTTTTAAGTCCTTAAAAGAGTGTTCATTAAAGATCTTTACAGAGCAACATCCACATGCCAGTTGCCAAGGAGATGCTGTTAAGCAGTGGGGACTGGCCAAGGCAGGGCTGGTAGGAGCCCTTCTGCTGGGAGCTGGGCACGCTGGGTAGGCTCTCACCCTTGGGGTCCACAGTGCTCACGTGGTCAGACAGGGGTTTCTTGGGGGCCAGTTTTAGCACTTGGCTCCCTGGGTAACATAATCTTCACTTTGATGCCCTGCACACTCAAGCGGAGCAGCAGCAGCGTCATCATTATAATGGCGGACCGTGAGTGTCGTGGATTTAGTCCCCGGTCTTGGGAGTTTCGTGGACACTGACCTTGCAGCCCTGACCCACAGCAGGCCCTTCACACAGCGAGCCCTCTGAGCGCTTTGTAGCGCCAGACTCTGCTTGGGCCATAGGGCATCGGCCTCATGTGGTCCCCTTTTCTGCCAAAAGCTGAAAAACTGCCCATGAGGAAGCCACCCCTCTTTCAAATGACCCCACTTAACTCTTGGATCCCATGACCCTTCTCACCATGAACATTTTGTGTCCTGGAATCTGGATAATGATTTCTGTTCTGGTTGGTGGAACTGGAAGTTCAACTCCAGGGTAACCCTCTTCTGCTGGCTCCCGAGTGAGGCGCTCATTCAGTTTAGCTTTGAAGGCGCCATCAGCGACTACTTTCCTCTGCCTGGAAGTTTGCACCACCGTCTTGTACCCCGCGCCACAGAAAGGAACTCACCAGCACTCTATTTCTGAAGGACCCTGTGGTCTTATTAGGGTGTGAGCCTAACAGAAAGGTCAGCATCATGCCAAGGTTAGTCCATTGATACTTCTTCGGTATGAACTCAGAACCACACTCACTGGCATCGAGGCGATGCTGATGCATAAGTCACCCTATAGGACAGAGTAGAACTATCCCTGAGGATTTCTGAGACCCTAACTCTGTATGAGAAAAACAAAACAGAACTCCGTATAAGAGACGAACTCTCCATCCTTCTGCAGAGCAGCAGCTGGTGGTTTCGAACTATTTCGCTGTCAGGGCTCACTAGCGATCCAATAAGGCCAGGAAAATATCAAAAGCATGGAGCTTAAAGTTCTTTTAGAGATTGCTGAAGTTAACATGATCCTTAGAAAAAGGATTCCTTTTATCTGATGGGTATACTTATCGAACGACGTGGACCGCTACAAAATGGGCATTTACATCCGACCACCTGAGAGAGGAGGCTGAACATGACAGTTGTTCCCTGGTGGTCCTTTGTTTTGTTCTTCTGCAGGCTGGTCTGAGGAGTCTCTTGGGTTCCAAATTCTTTGACTTTGCAGAGGGTGGTGGAGTGTGGCGGGTTGATGGCTCACCAGATTCTGTATGTGAGCAAAACTTCTCTTATTGGCATGGGACTTTTCCTTGGTGCCACTCTGCACCCTCCTCATTCTTAAGACCATGCCAGAGAAAGACCAAAATATGGATGGAAAAGAAGAAAAATATGAAAGATGGAGATTTAATTTTTATTAGTTCACATGATAGTCTTATTTTTTAAAGTACCCCTGGATTCCACAAAACCCACCCTCCCATTTCCTGTGGTTAATTGTTGATCGAGAAGTCTGCCTACCGCTGTTTGGGGTTTGTCTTGGAGATGTGATGTCTGAAATGCTCAAAAGGGCCATCTTGTTTTTAAGAAGGCAGGTGGGCAAATTCAGGCATCATTTGGATGAAAGGATTTAGGCCAAGAAGAAAGCATTTGGGGATGCACCTCTTTTTTTTTTTCTGTCATGGAAGGGCAGGAAGGGACCTGTTTAGGCTCCTGCTGTCCTGAAACTGAGGAATTTAGGAGAGTGTGGGTGTGTATTCTGGGAGTCAGAACAAGAGGATAACAAGAAGCTATTTAGAGTCTATGTTCCCTCTGGCAGCTAAGAAACAGAACACGTGCATAGCCCCCTGAGAAAGAAAGATAAAAGCCTTTACGGATATATTTAAAAATCATCACACAGGCTGTAAATCAGAGGCAAAATGAAATACCTGCTTTGTTATCTCACATTGGAATTGAATTTACTTTTTGACAATCTAGCCAACTACTGGTTGTCTAAGCAAATAATTTGAAACAGTGGTGTTAAACATGAACGAACCAGACTGCTAACTAGGGTGTTAATGAGGATGAAGATGGAAGGCAGAGTGAGAGACAGAGAGAGAGATATGAGCCAAGAGTGGGTGAAAGGTAACTTATTGGGGTTGGTGGTGATGGTGGTTTGATGAATAGTTTAAACTGTCAAATACAAAATTGATGATTTACAATGTAAACTATATCCCACCTAATCTACAACAAAAAATGAAAAGTTGGTTTATGTTTTAAAACAAGAATGAGTTTAAAAAGCTGCTCCCACCTGAGTTTAGTCTAAAGCAAGCTGTCCCAAAGTGGCCAATATTGCCCCACTGTGGGCATCGGAGTGAACTCACGACACTGTAAATGCCTGCACCTTATCCTAGATTGTGGGCTATCTAGAGAACAAAAGGTTTTAATTGCCTGAGGGGAATTGAGGGTTTTTTTTTTCTTTTCTGAAAAGGAGGTGGTAGCCAAATGAGTTTGGGAGCCTGTTGTCTAAGGCCTGTGTCTTGTGGCCTAAGACCAGTCATCTTCTCTTAGGGAACCCTGGTGGCATAGTAGGTTATGTTTGAGCTGCAACTGAAAGGTCAGCACACAGGCTCTCCCAGCTGCTGTGTGGGTCAAGATGAGGCTCTCTCTTCCTGTAAAGAGGTCCTGCCTTGGGAACCCTGCTGTGTCTCAAAGACTGCTGTGAGTCTCGGTGACATGGTTGGTTGGTGGACCAAAACGGCTAGGCTGCTAACCAGATGCTGTTCCATCTCACCAACAGTTCCTGAGGAGCAAAGTCAGGCAGCCTGCTTTTCCATAGCCCCCGACACCCTGAGGGAGCAGTTCCCCTCCGTCCTGTTCTGAGTCGGAATCTTCTTAATCATGGTGAGCCTTTTCTTGGTGGCAACAAGGGGAGCTAGGACCCTGGGGAATGGCGGCATCTCTTTCATCCCTGCCTGCCATACACTCCTGTCCTTTGAAGCAACTTCCCCATCACAGTATTCCTTTTAAATCTTCCTTTAATTCCACCTGTGGCACCAGAAAACCCAAGGCTAATGATCTGTGCGCTGTTCCCGTTGAAGTGTTGTTTTAAATAAAAAGTGAGGAACTGGGGAGTGAGGAAAGTCAGCTCCCAGAACAAGCCCCAAAGAGACAGTTAATGAAAACACAGGCAGGCTGCGAAAGAGAAGGAGCAAGCCTCCACGGGGCTCTCTGTGGTTGCTCCCTTGCCATCCCCGTACCCACCTAGTTTCTACATCGTGGTGCGCCTGCCTCCTTAGCCTCTTTCTCACGTAGTCTCTGGAGGAAGAACACAGACCTTTGTCACCTGCGACTCTTACCTCACAGAGCTGCCGAGAGAGCTAATAAGCCAACATACCCAAGCAGCTCAGTTCTGTGCCTGTCCACAGTGGGGGCTTTCTGAAGGCTAGTTCCCCCCTTTCCCAGGATCCGGAGTAGAGTATATGTCCTGGTTCTCCTACCTGTGTGATCTTAGGTAACCATTGACTGTTTATTTTTAATCTAGAAATCATTCCTGTCTCAAGGGGATCACGTGTAAGGTTAAAACGAGCTGCGACTGGTGAAAATCATTCTGTCAAGAGTAGTGCTTTGTAACAGCGCTACCCATCACACAGGTCATCACGGTTTGCTTTGTAGAGAGAGGGCAGTCTCTTTCTCTACAAAGATATATAGTTACTATTCTTTGGTCATTTAACATGGCATCTTGAGTATTTTAATGTTACCAAAGAACCCTCTGAAATAGCAATTCATAATAATAAAGAGCCCACCTTAGATGCCACCTCTTCCACAAACCTACTAATATTCTCTTTTGATAGTTGCATCTCCCAGACAGATGGGATCGTGGGCATATATTAGGTCCCTAAGTTCTACACCTGGAGCATGTGATGTAGTAGGTTGGGAGGAACCTGGTATCAACAGAATTGCCAGTCAGTCCAGGCCAGTCAGTCCAGGTGACTCTTAAGCTCGGGGAAGTTTGAGAAGCATGGTTTTCAGTAGAGTTCTTTTTATCTGTTGTATGTGCCGAAAGAGTGGGTTCTGATTCATTTGAGTATTTCACCACTGTGCACCCACAGTGTCTAATGAAAGCAAAAGGCAATGAAGTTGGAAACATGGGAAACTTAGGATAGATGATCCATCAAGACTAGTAATAGGAGTGGTAATACCAGGAGGGTGGAGGGATGGAGGAATAGAAAGGGAGAACCAACTTCAGGGATCTACACGTAGCCTCCTCTCTGGGACACGGACAACAGGGAAGTGAGTGTTGGGACACATTTAACAGGGAAGTGAGTGTTGGGACACATTGGACAGTGTACAGGATGAAAAAATAATTTGTAAATTACTAAGGGTTCAAGGAGAAGGGGGGGAGGAAGGGTAATATAGGGAGCTGATAATGGGGGCCTGGAGGGAGGGAGAATGTTTTGAGAGTGATGATGGCAATGGTGTGTAAAAGTGGCCTGCATACAATGGATGTTGTTAGGGATTGTGATGGGAGTTGTATGGGCCCCATAATAAAATGATTCATTAAAAAAAGGGGGGGGAGGGGAAAAGGGAGGTTTGTTTTTTGTTTTTTGTTTTTTTTAAAGAGGAGCTTGTACCAAGGGCTCAAGTGGAAAATGTTGGGAAATGTATGTGGAAACATGTGTGCAAATGTGCTTGATACAAATAATGTACTGAATGTTGTAGTAGCTGCAAGAGCCCCCAATAAAATAAAAAAAAAAAGTAACAGAAAAAAAAGAGAAAGCAAAAGGCAAGCCTGTCAAGCCAATTCAGATTCATGGAGGCCACATGGGTACTCCAGATTCCGAGGGTTTTCTAGGCTACATTCTCCATGGCATCATTGACTGGGTGTGGACCGCCAATCTTCAGGTGCTCAGCCAAGCACCAACCATTTGTGTCACCCAGGGCTCCTTGTCTAATACCTTTAAGAATACTCGAGTGATAACATTTTCGTTTAAAACGTGAAAAAGAATGTAGTAACTGGCAGCTTTTCATTTAAATCTCTTTTTTATGTGGGGAATTAAGCAGCATGCGCACTGTTCTTGGGGCTAGAATGACAGCAACAAACAAGAAATAAGTGGAGTCCCCTCCACTCACGTAGCTCGCATCCCAGTGGGCTGAGACGGAGAGGAGATGAGAGAGGAGGAAACAAGCATGTGGTCCCTATGATGTGAGGGAGGGTTGAGGTGCGCGCACTCAACTAGACTGGGCGAGCAGAAAGGGCCTCTCTAAGGCAGCAGCCCAGAGCTGAAAGATGAGCGAGGAGGATGCAGCCCGGGGGGATCTGGAGCTAGACTATTCCAGGCTGAGGGGACGTGTCAAGTCCCTAGAGGTAGATAGGAAGCCTGGGGGTGGGAGGGCAGGGCTGCAAGGAGCCCAGCAGGAGTCTGAAGGAATAGGCTGGCCGTGACCAGCTAGCACAGCTTTCAAGTCACTTCTGCCTTGAGCAGCATGCTCTTTTGAAGAACTATCTACTCAGAATCAGGCGCCCTGGTGGCATGCTGGGCTCCTGCTAGCCTCAAGGTGTCAGACTGTGAAAGATGAGGCTAGAGGTGAGAATGGCCTCAATGGCAACAGACCGTCTACAGGGCATTGGATCACCTATATGGCATGAAATTGACAGCAGCAACTGGAAAGGTCAGCTAGGAGCTTAAGAGGCCATGGGTTGATGCTATTGGGGAAGAACAGTTGGGAAAAGGGTGGTCTGAGGGGTTACACCACTTGAAGCCGCAATGTCCCTGCACTGTATAATGGAGACCTTGTTGAATCAGGCTATACCCTGTCATGTAAAGTCTCAAGAACAGCAACAAAAATATTTTTAAAACGGGGGAAAAGTCACTATGATTGATGTGGCTAAGGACTGACTTTACTTCTCTATCACGAGGCTGAATGACATGATCCAGACCTGTCCTTGCTCTTCAGGGAAGTTTTGTGCTGTGAAAGTGACTATGGATTAAATAGGAATAACCTGGGGTTAACATAGCATTTAACTTCTTCCTGATTATGTTCGCTCCAAACAAAAGAAACTCACTGCAGGGGAGTCCATTGCCACTTCGAATGACCCTGTAGCACAGAGCAGAATGGATACTGTGGGTTTCGAGGCTATAAACCTTTACGGGAGCCCACTCTTCATCTTCCTCCCATGGAGCAATAGGTGGTTTCCAATGGTTGGCCTCATGGTATGACACATAATCTGGTGTCAATTTGAGGATTAAGAGTGTGGGGGTGGAGTCTCGCCTGTCAATCAGGATATAGCCAATGAGGCCTCTCTGTGGGCATGACCTTCCCTGAGGATTCTGGGAACTCCTGTATTTCCTCCTGGGAGGTGGTAAACACTCTCCATCTCATCACTCCCTGGGAGACATTGCAGCTGATAAGATGCATGGCACTATGCTAGTGCCCTGAGTTGGAGAAGCCACGTGGAGACCCCTGCTAGTGCTGAGGTGCTTACAATGCCACTGGATCCACAAGACTTCCCACCCACTGGCCTGTGATCTTCCTGCTTCCAGTGCCATTGCATGTGTTTCCTGAGTCTGGAAAGGATTTTATAGATTGGTATGGGATATATGGGCTAATATAGGACTTATGAACTGGATCTGAACCAGGCTGGGATGTTTTCTCAATATTCAACTACTCTTGTATACAAAGCTCTTTGTTATACATATATGTGTGTTTATGAATTTGTTTCTCTAGTCTACCCAGACTAACACAGGGCCCAACACTTAATCCACTATGCTACCCCGACTCCTATGTTTGCTTAGCTGGTTAGTCATCTGAGTATGGATGTGTGTAGTCAGTTAAATGCAAATGATGCAGCAGGACCTTCTCTCTAGTTCTTCCCTTGGGATGGAAGTGTGTTACATTGACAAGAAACCATCTTGGCTTGTGACCTTCTTGGTAGCCCAGGTTCCAGCTCCTTCTCTGGCCCACCTTTCTCTCGGGGTCATTCATCAGTGGGAACTCTGAAGGGCCAGCTTTTACCCCTGTGTGCTGTGGTCTCATTGCCAAGACAGTCAACCCTAGGACACAGAACCTTTCTAATGGCATCACTTTGGTGTTCTTCTCTTGGCCAAGCTGGGCAGAGTTCCACCTGGCTCACCCACCTAAGTGGTTGGATAACACCTAAGTTGATGTATTGTTCCCTTTCTTGTCAAGGGCTAACTTCTTCCATCACAGCCTCTGTCCAAGACAGCATTTCTGAATCCTTAGACTCCTCAAAGTCTTGAGTGCTTTGTACTCCTTGCCTCTGTAGAATTTCCTTCGGGAGTGTGGCTCACGTTTGATTCATTTCCATCGCTTATAGGACTTCTCTGAAGCACCTCTCACTTTAATCCTACTGCTACCATCTTTGTGGAAAAACCTTTACGTGTGATTCCTTTCCATACTGGACTCTGGATGGGTTTGTTAATTTTAAAATTTGAATTCAAAACAAAACATAAAAGAAAGCCTTTGTGGTTGAGGGCCGGAATGCATAATTCAGGCCTGTCATTCTTAGGTCTACCCCTTTTAACCATAAACCGAAAGAGCCCCTGGTGACTCACTCTGGATGTGTGTACTGTGGAGACACAGTGTTAAATGTAAACTGATCTGAGCCAGCGGATCCTGCTGAGTCAGTTGTACAGGTTATCGGATACATGGTCGAAACCCAAACAAATGTCATTTACTCGACAGGACATTTGTCAAGTGGGTTTTATCTTGTGTCTTCTTTTTAACTCCATTCCAAATGCCTGCGGGCCCTTCTGTTTTAGGGACTCGCTGCTCCAAGTGGGCGCCTCAAATTCATTTTCTTCCTCCCTGTCTCTGTGATTTAGATTCTGATGACAAGGACATGTGGCGGGGGCTGGAGTCTGGAGTCTATTCTGATGTGTGTGGCAGCAGGGACAGCCCATTTTGAGAGGGTGGTTTCTAGAGAGGAGCTGTGCTCTTGTTCCCGGGCTAGACGCAGTAGAGTATGGTGTCTTGACCACCATAGTTATGGAAGCAGATTGCTGTGTCTTGGGGAGAGTAACAGCTGAGGGTTTCACTCGTACTGTGCTGGGCTCTTGCCCAGTGGAGCAGTAGCAAAGTGATACAGCAGCGGCTCCTTACTGTGTAGCACCAAAGCCTCTGAGCCTGTTTCTGTGCCCTCCTGGAGATTACAAGTTGCTGGACCTTCTTCCATAAAGCTCTTGCATGCTAGCAAACACAAGTGGGTTCTGTTATTTGCAACTTAGAAAAGAAACCCTATTGCCATCTGGGCTGTCAAGTTCAGCAGGAGCAGTGCTCCCGAGTTGGCTTTGCCCATGAGCTGCATTGATTTTTGTACCCCAGCATGAAATGAAGTGGCAGTTATATTTTTGCATCAGCAACAGAAACAAACTATGAGATGGAAAGGACATTGGGCCAGAAACGGAGAGTGAGGCTCTAGTCTGCCCTTCCCCCCTTCCTCCCTCCTTCATGCCGCATTGACTTTGTGCAAGTAGTGTCTGTTTGGGCGTTGTTTTCTTATGTGTGAAATGAGTGTGTTATGCCAGGTAAACCCTGAAAGTGTCTCCCAATGTCACCCTTTTCTAGTGGCAAGCTTTGTTTCTAGTCTCAGAGACAGCTTGCTACCTACCTCCAACCACGGGCTCTAAATCATTGATATTATTTTCTGTTCTGGGTCTTTGATGCTTGGCGCCACCTGATCCCACCAATACTTAATGATCACACAGGCTGGTGTGCTTCTTCCATGTGGGCTTTGTTACTTCTCAGCTTGTTTATCTTCAAGTCTTTAAGATCCTAGATGCCATATCTTTTTATAGCCGTGTACCATCAGCTTTCTTCATCACATCTGCTTATGCACCCATTTTGTCTTCAGCAATTGTGTCGGGTAGTTGAGCATCACAGAATGCTGGGTTATTAGAACAAAGTGTTCTTGCATTGAGAGAATACTGAGGTGAGGCCCAATGTTTGTCTGCTGCCTTAATACTTAGCATATAAATATAAGTACATAGATCTATTTCCCTATTATTATATAAAATATATCTATATATGTACATATCTGTATTTAGACCTCTGTAAATAGAGGTCTCCTAGTGGTTTCCTCTATTTCCTTTAAGTTTCTCAAGAGCCACCTTAAACTTAGGTGACCCAATCATAACTCATCATATACTTCCTCTCTTCCCCATGTCTTTTCCATTGCACATTCTCCTGTGGTTTGTCTCTGAGTATCAACTGTAATCGCCCCAACCAAGGCATAAACCTTAGAATTATTCTAGAAATTTATTACTTCCTTCTTCCAAACACCCATTTGGTCCTTAAGTTATCCATTGCACTATGTATTTCTGTAGTAAATTGAATATCAAGCATGTCTGTTTTCCTTATTCTACCTACAGATGCTATAACTGAGACCCTGCTGTGTTTCATTTGCCTCTGATCACGAATCTCACCAGGGCTTCTTCCTCATTCTAGTTGGGTCCCTATGGACAGAATTATACACCCCTGTATAGCGGTGTGCCATCCCCCAGTGCTTTGGAGCTCAAGCTCTGGCACTAGGCTGCCTGGGTTTGAGTGTTGATATGACGTCATTTCTGACCACATGGCTCTGAGAATGTGTCATGATAGCTCTGTGCTCCACTCTCCTCATTGTGTGGGTATGTAGCATAGCCTATCTCAAATTCTTTCCTAAAAAATCATTTTATTGGGGGCTCATACTACTCTGAGCGCAATCCATCCATACATCCATTGCATGCAAAGCACATTTGTACCTTTGATGCCATTATCATTTTCGAAACATTTTCTTTCCACTTAAGCCCCTGGTATTGGCTCCTCCTTTTCCCACCCCCTCACCACTTCCCCCTCCCTCATGAACTCTTGATAATTTACAAAGTATTATAATTTTGTCTTGTCAAAAGCTGTCCGATGTCTCCCCTCACTCACTTCCCTGTTGTCCATACCCCAGGGAGGAGGGTATATGTAGATCCTTATAATTGGTTCCCCATATCTCAAGTTCTTGATGAAACAATGGACTTAACATTGTGGAGCAACTGGACTTTCAATAGAAAGGGATCAGTGATGCCTGTTAATGAATAGGCTGGAGTGGATGTACAGCTGGGGAGGAATATTACCATGAATCTGTTGATACACATGACACTAAAGTTCCCAATGATTTGTATGAATTGGGCAGATGATTTTACATTCTGATATCCTTTCTAGAGTGCCATACATGTGTAGTGATAGTATCAATGATCTGGGAGGCAGGCATACTTTGCAGACTCTGTCAGGCACGAAGAGCTGCTGATGCAGAAGGGAAAAGGGTAGTCATCTGCTTCTCTCCCCCTTGTTGTTCATTGGCAGGGAGGGTGTAGTAGTTACACAGCTTCATGTCAGCTTGATAGATTGAAGGGATGGCGTCTAGCCTGTCAGTCAGGTCACAGCCTGAAGCTATCTCCTTGTGGGCATGGCCTAATCGTGAGGGTTCTAGGGACTCCCTCTCTTCCTCCTTGGAGGTGGGGCACACACTCTCTTTGATTCACCTGCCTCTTGGCAAGCCACATGGAGTCATGCTGATGGCAGTCAGAGAGCATCTCTCATCACTGACTCCAAGGACTCTCCACTCACTGGCCTGTGATCTTCCTGCATTCAATATCACTGCATGTGCTCTGTGAGTTGAGAGAGGAATGTTTGAACTACTATCAGACATATGGGCTAATATAGGACTTAGGAACTTGATTTGGACTGGGCTGGGATTTTTTCTTAACATGCAATTGCTCTTTGATATAAAGCTGTCTCTTAAACACACATAAATATCCCCGAATTTGTTTCTCTAGTCAACCTGGTCTAACACAGAGGGTATCTAAATCCTGGTGGGTTTTGTGGGAACATGTTACCCTTTGAACTTCATTCATGAAAGTGTTTGTGTGAAGCCTTGGAATGTTGAGAATGGTTCCACATGTTTGTCAATGAGTATGATCAAGTTTTATGGCAATGAGAATACATACTGTTAAGCTAAATGTACATCTGAGAAAAAGGCCAACCAACGTGCTGTGTGGAAGAAGCTCTGTAGGGCATCGCCTTGCTGAGGCTTGTGTGGCCTTTGCTTCCTCAGTGTAGAGGATATTTAGCCTCTATCCTGACTCTTCTGGACCTTTTGAACACCCCTCTAGTGTTTGAGTATCATTTATGAACTTTGTCTTCACACAGCAAGCCCAAATGTTCACCTTCAGAGGTTTCCTGCTGCTAGTACCTGAGTGTGCTTCATATCCTACCTTTTGGATGCATCAAAGGGTGGATTTGGTTCAGAATTGAATAGGAGGGCACCACATGGACTGTTTCTGGATCAGAGAGAAGCACAGCTTTAGATGCAGCAAGGACAGATGAGAAAAGGAGCAGGCATTGTAGTAGAAAAATCTGATTTGGGAAGTGCCCTGTTTGAGATGGGGGAACCAGGTCTGTTCACAAGGGATCGTAGGCATTGTTCAAGAGGGAGAGGAAGTCAATAGAAGACTAGACTCCATTTTTAAAAAGTTATTACTTGCTAGCTAATACATATATCACTCTATAGTTCAATCACATCAAGCAATATTGTACAATTGCTGCCACCATCAGTTTCCAAATATTATTTTTCTTTCTGGACTTCTTGATATTGCCTTCATTTTACAGCACCTCCAACCCAACCCACCACCCTGAAAGCCTTATTCTGCTCACTGCCCCTATAGGTTTGTCAGTCTTGGGTTTCATTTATTGCAAAACAGAAAAAAACACATTCCACAACTTCAAGAGGGTGACCCTCAATGACATACTACCTCAGAGATAAGCAAACAAAAACCAAACCAAATAAAAATACTGAAAATGTCGAAAACCAGATCAACTGCAGTGTACTGCAGAGGTAGGGATGAACTGACAGAGTTTTAACTGTTCAGGTCAGGTTTATCCCTTTGATCTTCTCTACTTCTCACCAGCAAACTTGTGACAGGCATTCTCAGTGATTATTATTGTAAATTCCCATGACAGTTAACCCCAACTGTTTGTGTAAATACTGTCCAGTCACAAAAGGATTGATTCTGTACAAGTGAACGATTCAGGTTCTGTGCTATGGAGTTATCCTATATTGGCCCAATATCCCTCTCTTACCAGGACTTTAAGAAATTAGTACCAGGAACTAATCAAAGACAATATTATTGGAAGAATATTATGCCCCAGAGGGATGGTTAATAAGATCTACCATAAAATAACAAAGAGGTTTTGAAAAGGAGCCAAAGAGGTAAAAAACAAACAAAACATAGATCCAGGAATAGGTTTGGGGCTTACACTAAATCCTAGCTCCAACTTAAGACAATCAGTTCTTACATTATGGCTTTGCTCTCAGGAAGGGAACACAGAATATATGGGTGCAAGAGCAAAATATAGAAAAGAATGTAGATGGTGCCCGGCTATCGAATAAAATTAGGTCTGGAGTCTTAGAGGCTTGTTTCCAAACAAGCAGCCATCAATTAAGGACATCAACTAAGTCCACATAGAATAAGCACTCCAACACGAGTCACTGAAGCATTATAAATCATATAATCTGAAGTCAAAGGAGGAAATTATGTCAGAGCCTAAATTGTGGGAATCTGGTTTCCAGAAGGTTTTAGATGATGGTGGAAGCCTAAGATACATTTGTGGGAGCTACATAGGCAATGCACCTCAAGTGATCTCCCCCTGTCCATGATTGAAGGCTGGGAGGACAGTCGACTTTCTTATAGGACACGGAAAGGCCACATAGCTTGGTGTTGTCATGAAGAGGAATCCCCGAAGAACGAATGGCTTTTAGGCTGAAGATTTGAATCCTCTCAGGAAGGACTAGTGATCAACTTCTGCATGATCAGCCACTGACTACCTCATGGGGCTCCTGAAGCTCCCCGCTGACCCACGTGGGTCACTGAATGATGACGGCTTGTCTTTCTAAGCTGCAGAGGCTGTGGTGTCTCAACACATGTAGGGCTGAAGCTTGGCCTTTTCCGGTGCAACCTGTAGAGGCTCATGATGCAATCTTAAGTGCGTTCATGCTTGTAAAATACTTTGTTTCCTAAAGTGATGGCTTTCGTTGTTTCTCACCCATCCCCTGATAAAGCCGTCTGCTTCAGGAATGGGAAACCACACTGGTGTGATGCCTCTCTGAGGGTCTAACACATATCACTGCCGATTGCTGAGTTTGAATCGAAGCAGGCGCATCCTTATGAAATGTACCACACGGGACGCTTTCCCTGCCCCTAAGTCGGCATGGGGATCCTTGGCATGCACATGTGTTCAGTGGGAGGATGACCTTCATTGAGGGGACAGGCTCGGAGCACATTCAACACAAACAGGTAGTGGATCCTGGTGTCTGTGCAGCACCACGGGCTCCCAGGGAAGGTCAAAACTTCACAAGGGAAAGTACCAGCGATTACCCACCGGCCTAATTTCAGTTGTGACCAGGCCATTACAATTACCTTGGTAGCCGAAGTCCCACAGCATCTGTTTCTAATGGAAAGATTATTAGCAGACAATATGCTTGTTGAGGAATCATATTTGTGTTTATTAATACACCAAGTTCATTGTGGTGAAATTCATTTTGGAAATGGAAATAGATCATTACTTTTGAACCTTTTGATCATGTTTAGAGCAAAATTATGAACTGGAAAGCATTTAGCTGGATAAGTGGATCTGATTCTAGACAAGTAATTCAGTTGTAAAGAAATACACATACATGTCATCTCCCTCTGCTTTACTGGGGAGAGGCTGTGCTCATTCTTTCTGGCTTCTGGGACTTTTTTTCTTCTTCACTTTCATTTAATATTTTAGGAGCCTCAGATGCTAATTCTGGCATCTCCTTTGCTTCTTAGCTGGAGAAGCCACTTCACCTTTCTGGGCGCCAGACGCCATCCGGTCCAACACTTCACAATTAAAAACAATGTGTATGGTCCTGTGCTTTTGGTGAAAATTGACACAATACATGAGACCTGCATTTGACCAGTTTCATGCAAATTGTTCAGCGACATGAGTGCCATGCATGTTCCACAAGGTATCTGTATTCCCTTTCATTGTATTCTGGTTCCGTCCCCTGTGCTCTAGTTTCCCTCCTTATCTTTGCTGTGGAGACATTGCAGACCTCCTGGTGTCATGTCAAAGGTTATCTGTGGAGTGCCATAGACCAACCCAAACCCGTGACTGCTGAGTTGATAGCCTGTAGGACAGAGGAGTGCTTGCCTGTGGGATTTGCAAGGGAAACGAACCGCTCTATCTTTTCTCTGCCAAATGGCTGTTAGGTTCAAATTGCCATACTCTTGGTGAGCCTCTGAACACATAACCACAGCCATATTGGTCCAGCCTGTCTGATTCCTCAGTGTTCACCTATAGTATTATGTATTCTGTGTACCTGTCTGTTATTCTGTGAAAAGATGGTCTTGGGGTAGTTTGGGTTCTGGTTTTAAAGAGGATTTCAGGGGTTTAATAACCTCAGGGGGTCCCATCATCTCCAGTGATCCAATAAGTATGACCTCTTAAGAATTTAAGTTTTGACAAGGAATCCAGAACAGATGAACCTACCTATCTGGACCAATAATGAGAGTAGCACTACCAGGAGGGGAAGGGAAAAATGGTGTAGAAAGGAGGAACTGAACACAATGGTCTACATATAACCCCCTCTCTGGGGGATGGACAACAGAGAAGTGGGTAAAGGGAAACATTGGACAGTGTAAGACACTGAAGAATAATAATAATTTATAAATTATCAAGGGGTCTTGAGGGAGGGAAGAAGGGTGGGAAGGAAGGGGGAAATTGAGAAGCTGATACCAACGACTCAAGTAGAAAGAAAATGCTTTGAGAATGATGATGGCAACAAATGTACAAACGTGCCTCACACAGTGGAAGGCTGTATATGGGTTATTACAAGAGTTGCATGAGCCCCCAGTAAAATGATTTTTAAAAAATTACTTGAGCTTTGTTCTGTGCTGATTTCCCTTCCTATCAGGGTCTCTCTATAACAGTCTTGATGAGGAAGGCTGGTGGTGATGACTGGGCACCGTGTAGATGTTCTGGTTTCAGTGGAGAGGCTTATGGAACCTTTTATTTTCCTCCACCCCACCCCCAAGACAGTGATTTCCTTCTTTTCTTTTTGTTCCTCTTCAATGTATACTAATAGACTTCTAGGACCCCAGATGTTACTTACTACATAGAGATGCAGAACATAGACTTTATGAACTATACTATGTCAACTGCTTGTGTTGTCTCATGAGATTAAGAGAGTATTGGGTTGCCCCATATGCAGGATGAGCCTGGGTGTACTCATATTTACTTACTGATCAGGAATGAATTCTCTCACCATCTTGAAGATTCTCCTTCCACGTATGGCTGGCATCTTTTCCTACAAGCATGTTCCTACAGAATCAAAGCCTCTTTTCACAGTGACAATCCCCTCTGTCAGGATCACCCTGACAGGAACAGAGTAAGCATAAGCTTACTTGTGCTTATTTACTAATCTGTAATAAACAGCATTTGTGCTTTTTAAAATATGTGACACTGTTCTAGAGATCAGCAGTAAGTGCAAGTAAGTTCATGCTTACCTTGAGTAACCTGTCTTGAGGCTTTGAACCCAGAAAACCAAATCTCAGACGGTGTTTGAGAAGCATCTGTCCCTGTGTCCTCTGTGAAGATGTGCATGCACAGGCAATGCCTTGCAACATAAAAGAGCTCCTCTGTCTCTGATCTCTACTGTCAGGACTGGATGACTTGAAAAAAGCCAACGATTTCCTTCAACACTTGAGCAGCCCAAGCCTTCTGATCTTCTCTAGCTCCTGTGCTAAGGAGTGCCACACTGGGTTTTATGTTTTATTGAGCAGCATAAGCAGAGCTCCTTTTATATCCAGAATATTTTTAGGGCCAATGACAGGAGAGAAAAGTGAGTAGCCCCTAATTTCTCTGTGGTCTAGTTGGAGAGGGAAAGCAAACATGGTGGCATAAGGAGAAGGAGTAAATAGGTTAGAAGGGCTGTAACACAAGCCTTGGATGAGTGTTCTGGAATAACAAGGGCCGCGAGAGAATCCTGGTGGTGGTCATCCCAGAATGAGATCACTTCTTAAGGACAGAGAGTATTTATAATTGGATGATGGAACCTGGACTCTTGCTCATTTTGTTAAACCCAAATCTGGCATTTATTTATTTCCATCTCTTTTTTAGGGGAGCATTGTTGTTAGTGGAACTTGTCTTCTGCACGAGATGGATAAATTTAAAGACTATACTTCATTCTTCTTGTTTGAAAACCCCCTGGGCCTCCAGTGCAGCACTTTGCTCTATATAAAGATCTGAGACTGGAAGCGCCTCATGCTGTGGACCTGCCTTTGCTGACTAACATCTGAAAGGGAGCCTGAGTCTGCATGGTGACTGGGTCAGAGGGAGGGAAAGGGCCGTGAGACGCTTTCCCCTCCCAGAGGGAGTGCTGCTGTTTTAGCAGCTTGTTGGGAAGGTAACATTTTTGGAGATGATCCACTACCCATCAGAGGAGGTGGTTGAAATCATAGCATCACTGAGGGCTGCTCTGCGACTGTGGCTGAAGATGACTTTTCCAGGGTTTAAATATGTTTATCCTTACTTCAGAGATTGATAGACAGCCTACAACTTTCTATCTGCTAAGATACACACACACACACACACACACACACACAAGAGCTGCTTGCCTCAGAGCAAGGTGATCCAGGAACAAAGTGCTTAGCAATAGAAAATTCCTAACCACATTTTATTCAATAGCTTTACTGGCAGCATTATAGAAACAAAAAAAAATATTGACTTAAATTTAAAGTAGTGATGGAATAGCATGCGGGGCTAAATTGTGGGGTATGTTTTCAAAGGGAAAAATCCAGCTATTCCATCACTACTTTAAATTTAACTTGATCATTTTTCTACACTTTTGATGTACTGGCATTCCTTTCTGGCATGAAACTCAAGGGTTTGGTAATTCAGTTTCACTCAACTTTGGGACCACCACAGTGTCCATGTCCATGTCCTTAGGAGGGTACCTTGTGTGTTGCTGAGAATGACACCACCATAGCTACCTGCAGGAAGGTCAAGAGAGTCTGTGAACAGGTTTCAAGGTGTGGACCAGGAAGAAGCATCCGGTGATCTGCTGATGAAGATGTGTCCATGAAGACCAGGTGATCCTAACAGAATGCTGTCAAACTCACCTGCTTTCAACACCTTCTCCAGAGGGGTCTGTCACCAGAGGCTGGGGCATGTGGCTCAGTGGAGGTCCAGAGAGGGGAGAGACCGTCGGTGAGAGTGGGTGACCCAGTGGCGGAGCGGACTCACGCCAGGGGGATTGTGAGGGGGATGCTGGTCCAGGCCAAGTCTGATTGGATTGTACAGCAGGTTGCCCGAGTCACAGTTGACTGGACAGGTGCAGAGATCAACAGACTCTGCTTGGTTTCTGAGAAATCAAACTCGAATCAAAATGCAAAAAAAAAAAACAAAAAACCTCAAAAAACAGCTTAGATGAGCCTGCACTGGCAGCTGACTTGGCATGGCCCCATGATGCAGGATGCTCCCTCATTTCCAACATCACATGATTCTCCTCTGCCTTCTGGGCTCACTATGAATCAGAGTGGACTCGAAAGTAACATGTTTGGGTTTCGTCTCGTTGTTCAGCTACAGAGATCTGATCAGAGTTAACAAACCCACAGACAGGTGTCTCCTGTGTCTCTCATTCTGCCATCTTTGAGAACTTTCTAGAGTAGATTAATCGCTCTCGGTTTTCTGTGGACATGGTGCTAGTCAGATGGACTCATGGGAATCATCCCTTTGGTACAAGGTTGGCTTGACATTGACATCCACCTTTCCTTAATGAGTCTTCCTGATCAGCCTGTGCTTTTCTTAGGATTGCCGTGCTGAGAGGAGCTGCAACAGCCTCTCAGGGGCAGGCCTACGGGAGAGACGAGCCTTTGTGCTGAGTAGGGTTGGGGTGGAGGATGGACCGTGGCAGGTACCAGACTTGATATTAGCCTTTCTGCCACCTGGGCCTGTGAACATGACGACGCCCAGCTC